>JALHBY010000064.1:722719-743298 GCA_024340155.1 Tolypocladium pustulatum
CTTATTCTCGCCCTTGTCTTCGCCGCGCGCGCCACGCAAAGCGTCGGAGCTGTTCGTGCCGCGATTGAGAAACCCTTCGGCCGCCTTTGAGCACCATGCCCTTGCTTTGACTCCCGCCTCGTCTTCAGCCTTGTGCGACCTCAGCCAGCGCCGGCATTTCGGGCTTGGTGGCCAGCTCCCGCCGAAACCCCCAAGTCAACCTCCACAGGCTCTTCCATCTGCAGGTTAACGCTGCCGCCGCCGCCGCCGCGACGAGGATAAACGAGCCCCGCTGTGCGCTGAGCCGGGTGCAAGGATATGCACGAGCAGCTGCGCCCGACCTGTCACTATTCAATTTCCTCGTCGCTTCCGCCGATCCGTTCGACAGCATGAACAAGAGGAGGTCTGCGCCGGGGACGGCGGCCGCATCCGGCCCCTCCAAGAAACGAAAGATGGATAATGTACAGAAGTTCTACGCTGTCCAGGTGGGCTTCAGGCCCGGCGTATACACGACGTACGCCGAGTGCTCCAGTCAGACGGCTGGCTTCAGGGGCGCTGTCTGTAAGTGGCTGCCCAAGGAACTCCGCATATGACTTGGCTTCGCAAACCGCCAACGCAGAGGAGAGGCTGACGAGACAATCTTCTCACAGTCAAGTCATTTATGTCGAGAGAAGATGCGGACGCGTTTGCGGCGGGGAAGGAGGTCCTCGCCCCTGCCAACGGTCCCGACAAGTTCTATGCCGTCGCGGTGGGCCACCCGACGGGCATTTACACGGATTGGAGCGAAGCTGCCGAGGCGATAAAGGGAGTCAAGGGCCCAAAGTACAAGCGATTTGGAAAGCGGAAGGAGGCTGTGGCATATATCAAGCAGTATGGCAGCAAGGAAGCCATCGAGGCGTTGGGAGAGGTGGCCGAGGATAGGTTCGAGACCCACGTGGAGAAAGCTACCAAGACGACTTCGAAAGAAGCTTCGAAAGAGGCTGTGGCGACGGAACCAGACAACATGCTGCGAGTATACACGGACGGGAGCAGCCTGGCCAACGGAAAGGTAGGGTCCAGAGCCGGCGTGGGCGTCTTCTTCGGCGACGGCGACCCGCGCAACGTATCGGAACGCCTCGAGGGCGAGCCACAGACGAACCAGCGTGCCGAGCTGATGGCCATGCTGCGGGCGTTGGAGATTGCGCCGGTGGACCAGGCGGTGCAGATCATCAGCGACAGCCAATACTCGATCAACTGCGTGACGCAGTGGGCGGTTGGATGGAAGAAGAAGGGCTGGATGACGGCCACTGGGGACAAGGTCAAGAACCAGGATATCATCCGAGCGGTGCTGGACAGAATGGAAGAGCGGACGCGGGCCGGGGGCCACACGTACTTCCGCTGGGTCAAGGGCCATGCCTCGGACCGGGGCAACGTGGCGGCTGATCGGTTGGCCGTTCGGGGCGCCAAGATTGGGGTCGTATGAGGGCTCAGGATGGGGATCTGTACGAAGTATAAAAGACAGGGAGGCTGTGGTCGATCCCGAGCTCCAGCCCAGCGAGGCGCTAGCAGTGGTCGGGGCGGCGACGGTACTGGAATCGGCGACGAGGCGCACATACGCCCCCCTTTGGTCAGCATCGACGTTGCATCTCCAGTTGCCGGCTATCATCTTGACGATGATGCATTATAGCTGTGTACTTAGCCAGCCCTGGGAGCAAGCAATCGAAAGTGCGCTACTGCTTTGCACGAGCACGTCGTACAAAGCGAAACCTAGCTATGCACACGGCGCGCTGCACGACACTGAGCTGCAGGTGAGTGAGACCCCGCGTGGTGGGCATGTAAGTTAGGCGTGGAACAAACGACATGGCACAATGTTCCTGCAGCAGCGCGTTCATCAGGGCACGGTTCACAGCCGCTTCTACAGCGTCGACACCCGTCGTCATCGTCAACCTCCTCTACCCGACTGCTCCGTGAAGCTCCGTTCAGCTGGCGGGCGGGACGACGTTAGCGGGCGCAGAGGCGCTCCAGCTGCCTTTGCCCAACCACTGGGGTCAGTTCCAGGGCCTCATGACTCCACGCCGTCTCCACGCCACACGGCGGGGGGCCACACTCTTAAAGCCTGTGCGATCGCCCGCAGAGCTTGGTACCGACTCTTGGCCCCTCCACCACCCTCATCACAGCAGGTTGAAAATCCGTCACGCAACGTCTGCTGCAATCAACTACCACCTTGCTACGAAGCAAACAAATCCCATCCGTCGCCGTCGAAATCGCAAAGCTATGAAGTCGCTTCTGTTGCTGTCAGAAGTCGTCGTTTCCATTCGCCTCTCGCGCTGCTAACGTCTTTTGTCGCCGGGATGGCGCGCAACATCTGGGCGATACCGCTGCAGCTGTCAAACTTCAACATCATTGTGGCCCTAGTCGGCGGCTTCATCTCACTCTTCGGCCTCGTGTCGTTCTTGTTGAAGGAAAACTTTTACCTCTCCGAGGCCCGTGAGTTGCCCTCTTTTTTGTTCTGCCCCCGCATCGCGGCCTGGCGGTTCGGGACGGGACTTGGCAGGCGTCATAGTTTTCCAATCGTGATTGGATCGTGTGCTGACGCTTGCCACCATAGTCATATCGCTCCTCGTGGGCGTAGCGTTTGGACCCAATGGGGCCAACTTCATTCGACCTCGAGACTATGCTGAGTGCAGCCAGCCGGGCGTCTCGGACATAGACTGTACGGACAACCTCAGCAGCATCACGCTCAACTTCTCCCGCCTGGTGCTTGGCGTCCAGCTGGTCTTGGCGGGCGTCCAGCTTCCCAGCAAGTATCTCAGGTCTGAATGGAAGTCCATCATGCTGCTCGTCGGCCCGGGCATGGTGTGCATGTGGCTCTCCACGAGCCTCCTCGTCTGGGGCCTTGTCGGGACGCCCAGCTTTCTGCACGCCCTCGCGGTGGGGGCTTGCGTGACGCCCACGGATCCTGTGCTCTCGGCTGTGATAGTTAAGGGCAAGTTTGCCGACCACAACATCCCAAAGGACCTCCAGAATCTCATCGTGGCCGAGTCGGGCACCAATGACGGCCTCGGCTACCCGTTCCTGTTCTTTGCCCTGTACCTCATCAAGTACGTGGGCTCGGGCGCGACGTCTGGAGGCGCTGGAGACGCGATGGGTCTCTGGTTCGCATTCACCTGGGGGTACACCATCTTGCTCAGCATCCTGTACGGCGCCGTGGTGGGATGGGTGGGCAAGGAACTGCTTCACTGGGCCGAGGAGCACAACTACGTCGATCGCGAAAGCTTCCTCGTCTTTGCCATTGCCCTTGCCCTCTTTGTTCTTGGGACTTGCGGCCTCATCGGAACCGACGACGTGCTGGCTTGCTTTATTGCGGGAAACACGTTTACTTGGGATGACTGGTTCAGGCTGGAGACCAAGGACGACTCTCTGCAGCCGACAATCGACATGCTCCTCAACGTCACCATCTTCTTGTGGTACGGAGCTGTCATCCCTTGGGCCGAGTTTGGCCACAACTCCATTCTCGCCACCTGGCGCCTCGTCGTGCTCGGCATCCTCGTGCTGCTCCTGCGACGGCTGCCTTGGGTGTTTGGAATGCACAGTTGGATCCATCAGATTGAAGAGTTTAGGCAGGCCGTTTTCGTTGGCTTCTTCGGTCCCATCGGCGTCTCGGCCATCTTCTACCTGTTCGTGACCCTCGAGTTCATCGAGAATCACCTGAGCGATGACGATGGGGTTCCTCGGGGCGACGTCACGAGTCTCGCCGACACAGTTCGCATCGTGGTCTGGTTCTTGGCTGTGTGCAGCATTGTGAGTCCTCTTCAAACATTGAACGTGAGCATCATTCCTAACCTTGGCCAGATTGTCCACGGACTAAGCATCCCGCTCGGAAAGCTGGGATATCTCGCCCCAAGACTGACCCGGGTACTGAGCGAGAGCATGAGCGACGACCCTCAAGCCGTCGAGGCACGACGAAAGATTCCCGTCATCGGCACATGGCTGAGCCGTGACAAGGACGATGTCGAGTTCGGTAGTGCAGGCCGTTCCGCAGCAGTCATGGGGAGTCGGGCACCGGCTGAGTCGGTGGCCCCCTCGTCGCAGTCTCGTGCCGACTCTCCACGAGCTGGCACTCCTCAGACTGGCACTCCTCGAGTAGGCACTCCCCGGGTTGGCTCTCCTCAACCTGGTCCAGATGGTCAGCTGGGGAACCGGGTCCCGCCAAGACGGGAAATTCGGTTTCCTGATGAGGTGGACGGCGGCGGCCATGTCGCAACTGTTCCGGCAGAGGACGGTGGTGAGACCGTTGCCGCTCGACAGCTTGGCTAGCCATCCAACGCTTAAAAGTTATGGTGGAGGCGGTGATGAACATGGTGTGTTGGAGACGATCCTTGGGACCGCTAGGTTCAGGAGAGGACGTCTCGAATGTAGTCTGTTTTCGATACTTGAGAAATCTCCGTTCTAAAACAACACATTTCTTGAAGTGCTGGCTGTTCAATGACGCTACGGTGCCCGCGCTGTGGGACAGATATGCAACATGACTTGGACTAATAACCAGGTTTGCGAAGTGTCATCAAGGCCGCTCTGTCCCTACGTCAAGACCATTTGCACCTACCGTGTCTCTCGAGTACGCCACACTTGTAGTGTCCTCCGAATCATGGTCTTGCAGAGCAGCCCGGGGCTCGACCGACGTGGTCCCCACTCTTATACAGAGGGACCCCGTCCCGGCCGGCCTCGATGCCCCACACTGACCGAAACGCCGATACTCCTACTCCAGCAACTTGACACAGCAGGACGTAATGGCCTCAGACGTCTCATTCTTACCCATTGTCTGTGAACATGTTCCCGGCAAGTCAGAAGAAATGACTGGACGACAAATGAGGGGAGCCATCACAGATCGGCGCTGGCGTTTCTCCGCAAGTGAGCATGCCCAACCGGTTAAGCGGTCGACGCCGATACACGCCTTCGTTTCTTGATTCGAAGCGCAGGTGGTACCGCTCGTATATAATTAGAGGGACTCCCTATCTCGCGTCGCATGTAAGCTGCGACAGGACAGTGACCAGATCTAGAGCATCGTCCAGGATTGCCATAAGATTGACATGGTTGCATTATTCAGGACAATGGTGCTTTCGCTGTGGAAACGTCGAGATGTTGGAGCTTTCTGGACAAGGCCAAGCAAAAGACAATCATGGATAAACTCTCACCCGGGATTACGTTTCTCGGCTGAGTTCACCAAAGGCCCGGCAGCCCACCGACATCGGTCAAGGTGAAGATGTTCCGTGCACGAGGTTGAAATCCCCGGTGAAGGTTCAGCCATCGGGCAACGCCGCAGGGAGCGGCCTGCAGGAGAGGCGCACTTGGCGTGCGGCACGATAAGATAGCGAGCGGCCTGGCAGATTGCAGCACACCCAGAAAAGGCTTTGGAGGGACGACGGGCGTCCGCCGGCAACTGATTGGCCACAGGTCACTGCACCACGACGTCGATTGAGAGACGAAAGGCCGAGAAGAGCTTGTCGGCCCGGTGCCTGATACGACATGCGGGCAGCACACCGATCAGCATGCGTTGTTGCCTCGTCGGGCAATGAACGGTAAATGATGTGCTGCAATGTCTGCACTCTCAGCGACGAGACCGGACCGCACCGAGTGGCGTGGCTGTGGTGCTAAGGGGGATGGCTATTTGGCAGTAGCACCAATGTCCTGCGAATAGCCGACAAAACAAGTGTCGACTAAGTTAGAAGCTCCGCCAGCGAGATGTAGCCATGCATGTCTGCAGTGCTAGCATGAGCGTTTCGCAGCCTGTCCAGCGCGGGAATAGGCGAGGGATGGGGAATTAAGCTGGCGGGACCTGGTGGCTCGTCGTTCATGAATCATAAGGTACGGGCCCGTTTGGCGCTGGGGCCAACGTATGATTACCTTGTGTATGGCACAAGGTGGTGATGATCAACGCGCTGCTCGGCATTCGCCGTTGGGGTAGTGTTGTTTTTCAAACGGCTGCGGGTACGGGCGTGGATGCTTGCGTAAGTCCTCTACCTTATGCTCGGAAGACGGGAGAACATGATCGTCACGATTCCTCGGATGGCCCGCGGCTGGGTTGGGGCTGTTGTTGAAGGTTGGGGCAGGATTTTGGAGTGGACAGCTGTCCGCTCCGGGGGTGCCGTTTTGTTGGTTGTGTTGTGCGTGCCAGCCAGTCCAGCCAGGCCTGAGGTGCAGGTGACTGCAGCACGAACGGCGCTGAAGGGCCTGCGGCGAGAGTCATGATAAGGTAGCCAGCTGCTCTACCTTACCATTGGCTGGACCCGGCACCAGCCCCACCGCCGCAGGATCTGGCTGCAACGGCTGCGGCACTGTCTGACGCGCGTCAGTTTCGGCCAGATTGACAGTGCCTGGCCACGACGGAGCGAGTGTCCAGCACTGTCCGACGGGGGCTTTGCGGAGGGAACTGGGTGCGAATGGAAGCACACAATTTCCAGGCTTGGTGCAGTGGCCCCACCGGTGTGAGGCGCCACGAGCAGCGCTCCAGCGAGTCCAGGCTTTCTGCCGCCCTGCCCTCCACTGCCTGCCTGTGCCTCGTTGGTGCTGCGCTTCAAGTGTCCACCGCTACAGGGCCCAGGGGATCAAACCTCCTCCACCCACGCCCGTTGCCGTCCCATGTCCCCCTGGGTGATTGTCCATCGCCCAGCTCATCGCCGCAGACTCTTTCCTCCCCCTCAACACCATCGCATCGTCGACAGCCGACATCTGACACGACGTGAGCCCCAGGCTCGGAGCGCCATCCATGCCCCTCGGCGACGTCCCAAGACAGGTCCCCTGTTGACGACTCTGGCGACCCGCCAATTGACGCTTCCGTCGCGCGTGCTCTCAACCTTAACCTTGCTTTTCCCACGACTCGCAGCCTCTGCCCGTTGACGAGCAAGCCGTACCCGTGGCCTACGAACTAGAAATCGCCCCCGCACGGCAGGAGGAATGCGCATTTGAGCCGCTCGAGCACCTATCAGCCTTTTCTCAATCGAGGCGCCCCAAGGTCGAACCCTTTTTTTTGACGCTCGCGCCCCCAACCCCTCGACTTCCGACCAAATATCAATCGACGCCGTCCCCGACGATTGCCCCGACCGTCTCAACAGACCGTCACCTCCGCCCTGCCCGCTTGAGGCGGACGCGCACATCCGCCCGCCCCTGCTGGTCATGACATCTGCGGGAGGCGCAGGTGCCGGCAGCCCTCTTATCGCGGGAGCGGGAGTGTCCAGCGGCGAGTACCGCGACTTCGACGATGAGTTCGCGGCCTCGAACCTCTTCGACTTCTCCAACAGCCCAGATACTCTGCAGAGCCTGGACACGATAGGAACAAACGATCAGAAAGCCTTCCTGAACCCCCAGGAGCTCATAGCCGATCCGTTGCCCGACTCGCCCAACGAGTCCTACCACGACTCGTCGTCCGAGTCGGCTTCATCCACCAAGAGAACCGGCAGCTCTGCGTCGACCAAGACCCCCGCAACCGCCGGCGATACGGCGATGGGGGATGGTGACGATGTCAAGATGGAGTGGACCAATCCCGACTATACTACCTATGACGACGACGACAACGCCTTCACCTTCGGCCGGGAAGCCAATTCATCCGTCATGATGGATGGCATCTACGCCTTCGGCGAGACCGACGACAGCTTCATGGACCGCTCTTTTGATTTTGAAGGCGCATCAAGTAAGTTCGAGGGCCCCTCGGGCGCCCAAGTGAACATGCCGTCACCGGAGATGCCCACCATCAAGACCACTAGCCCCAAGAAGCCCGACCAGGCAGACAAGGCAAAGGTCGGCGGCCACAAGAAGCAGACTTCTGTAAGTCCGCCCAAAGATGTATTGGCGGGCGCGGGTTCTGACCACGTCCTGCAGCAATACTCGATGGCGTCATCCATGAACGGTGTGAGGTCGACAGGCTCAAGAGAGGCGTCGCCAATGTCGGCCATGGTGACTAGCCACGATTCGTCCCCGGCAGCCACCTTTTTCACTTCTCCCTCGCCCAACGCAGGTCATGACTTCTCCAAGGTCATGAACGGGACCGCCATGTGGCCAAACAGGGTGGACATGACCAGCTCGACCAGACCGGATGCCATGCCTACGCCGGGTCAATTCGGAGGTCCGATGGCTCAGCCCATGCCCATGCCGCAAGAACGCGGCGCGCTTTATAACACGGCGCCCTTTACTTTCACTGGTGGATACGAGCTGAGGATTATGCCTACACCGCTCAAGTCTCGCGTCGAGACACAGATTCCCATCAAGATGACCCTGTCTCCCTTGCCTCCCGGTGTGACAAAGCTGCACCTGCCCGCCCACACAATATCGAAGCCGAAGCTCCTGACGAAGCCCCCGCCAGAGAGATCGCCCGACACGCTTGAGCTGTACGTGACGCTTGTTTGCACCAGCGCCATGGAACTGCCCGGCATGAGGAAAAAGGCGTTGGAGAGGGCGACGAAGCTTCCACAGGGTTATTTGCCGGAGCAGGACGATGAATTCTCGCCTCAAAATGGCGGCGACGTCCGCATATGTCAAGGTTGCATCACCAGAGAACGAAAGAGGGCGGCGCGGAAGAAGATCAAGAAGCCCGACGAAGAGAAGTTGTGGAGCCTCGACGAAGAGCGCCGTGTCATCGTCTTTAATACGCTGGAGCTCAAGGAGTGGCAGCCACTGAGCGGCGTCTTGGACCCGAGTGGGCGGCCGGAGACGGTGGTATCTAATCGTGCGATGCAGATTGACGCGCCGATGCGAATCGCCTGTTACTGCCGGCACCACAACGAGAAGATGGGGTTCAACGTCATCTTTACCATCAAGGACTTCCAAGATCGTGTCATTGCTCAGGCAATGTCCAATCCGATCATGATAACCGACGACCACAAAACCCACCCCATGGCGCAGCCCTCATCACAACCGACAATGTCCGAGACCGTCACGACCTCGACAGTGCCCGTGCCCCCCATGGATGCGACCAATCTAGTTCCTCCTGTCCAGAGCCCAGCTTTCCGCATGTCACCGTCCATTAGCGACATGTCAATGGGTCAGCCTAACGGGTCTTACGCGAGATCTATATCCGACAAGAGTACGCCAACTATGAGTACGTGCACGGTGCCAGGGCGGGCAATGTCACGCTCCGCGTCTCCCAGTCAGGGCGGGCCGGCCAAGAAGAGAAAGTCAAGTGGCAGCGGATCACGAGTTCCCAACGGGCTGACAATGACGAGACTGGAGACTTCGCCGCCACCGGGATCCCAGACTACGAATACACAGATGTCAACCGCTGCTACCTCTCCTTTCTCACCACATACTGGCCCTTTTCAGCTCGAACACGTGTTCGGCCAGCATAACGGCCAACCAGCGTTTGCCAATGGCCCTCCGACGCCCGGTAGCAACGATCAAGCTACATTTTTTGCCAACAATCGCTCTGCCAGCATGGACAACCTGGCCCTGGCCCAGCTGTACTCTGCGCCGACGTCCAGCCATCCGAGCCGCGCACCGAGCCCCAATGGCCTCAGGAACGGTGTGAATGCGTCGCAGAACCAGTTCTCCCAGACGCTTGCCAGCAGCCTGTACTCGCTGCCCATGGGCGTGAATCAGCCTCGCTGCCCGCCAATGATCCACAAGATTATTCCCAACGAGGGACCCAAGATGGGAGGCATCGAGGTCACCGTGCTCGGGCAGGCATTCTTTCAAGGATTGGAAGTCTGGTTTGGTGACCAGAAGGCCACTACTACAACCTACTGGGGCGATTCGTCGCTCGTGTGTCTACTACCTCCTTCTCCCGTCGTAGGAGCTGTTGCTGTCACGTTCAAGCATCAAGGAATTCCGAGCACTCAAAACTTCCCGATGGCGAAGGAGCCACCCATCTTCAAGTACGTCGACGACAATGAAGACAAGCTCATCCGGACGGCGCTGTCTGTGCTCGGCCACAAAATGTCTGGGCAGATGGTCGATGTCAGTGACTTGGCGCGGAGAATTCTGCACGACGGCAACTCGACATGGTCTGGTGGATCATCGGCAGGGCCGTCGTCGGGCGGTCCAGCATTCAACCACGCATCTCACGAGCACCTCGAGTCCCAACTCCTCAAGTGCCTCGATCTGATTGATCTTGACGACAGCACTCATAAGACGCGGCTGGACCTGCGGAGGCCCACGGGACACACAATGCTGCATCTGGCTTGCTCACTTGGATATCACCGGTTCGTGGCAGCCCTGCTTGCCCGAGGAGCCAACCCCGATGCCCGCGACAAGGGAGGTTTCACGCCACTGCACATGGCTGCCATTCAGAACCACACTGAAATTGTGAGGCGATTGATGCTCGTGGGAGCCGACCCGACAATCCGCAGCCTGTCCAGCCTCACAGCTGCCGATGTCGCCCAATCAAGACAAGTCTTGCGAGCCATCCGCCAGTCGGAGCGCCTCGCGCGATCCTTCAGCGGCGGGTCTCTGCACAGCCGAACCAGCAGTGCCACCTCGTTGCGGTCTTTGTGGGAACCGATTACCAGGGCTCACACGCACGATGAACCCATCTCGCTGGACTTGGGCGAGGAGAGCCCCGAGTACACATCAGGAGATTTCGAGGACGAGGATCCCGATGAGGATTGCTACCTTCACATGAGGCGACAGAGCCGGTTGAGGCACGATGGCGATAGCACCGAGCATCTTGGCGACGATTCGGACGGCGAGTCTCGCGCGCTGCAATCGCCGACGACGCAGTTCGCAGCCCTCAAGGATCAATTTCAACAGCAACTGCATCAGTTGCAGCAGTCGATGGTCCTGCATCTTCAGAGCTTCCCTCAGATGCCACAAATGCCACAGATGCCGCAAATGCCAGCGTTCCCTGGAATGCCCATGCTTCCGGACTACCATGCATATCTGCAGCAAGCTCCCTTCATGCGCCGCATGCAGCAATTCATGCCGGGCTCCGGCACTCGACCTGGCTCCCAGGAAGGCGACGGCCACAAGATGGATACCCGCTGGTGGGATCTCTCGTCTTACATGCAGAACAGCGCCGGCGCGCCGCCTTCGTATGAAGACATTTTTGGACGGCAGGAGTCGGATACGAAGCAAGAGTCTGCTATTCGAGCTGCCACCGAGGCGGAGGCAGACATCAAATGCGCCGCCGTTTACGACCAACCGTCAACGTCAGCAGCGGCCGGCATGACACAGACCAGGGCCAAATCACCTGGTATCCTGAGGATCGGACGGAAGAATGCCATTACGAAGGAGCAACAGGAACAGTTCTTGCGGGCGCACGAGAAGAAGCTAAAGAAGCTGAGCAGCGATCGGAATCTCTTCTTCGTCTGGGTATGTTTCTTTTGCTTCCTGCTGATGCTTTGAATGTGGTTACTAACGCCGAACAGATCCCTCTTCTTGTGGTGATGATCTGCGCCATGCTGTACAGCTACTTTCCTTCACTTTTCCCTTTCCTCTTGACGTCGGTGCGAGCCCTGGCCCAAGTCGGACATGGCCGGGTGTCACGGGTGATGGAGAACGCCCCAGAGCGCGTTGTTGAGGTATAACGCATGATGACGATGGATTCTTCGTTTTGCTTTCGCTTCTAGAGTCCGGCGCTCTTTGGGATTGTTGGGCTTTTCACTTGCGGGTTGTTGTTCACAGGGGCCCATTTCCCCCTTCACTCACGAGGCTCCTGATCACCATCGTTTTGAAATCGTCTCGGCGGCATTGTGGAACGGTCGCTCGCGGATAATACATGGTTTCATTTTACAAGAGTCGGGATACAGGATTGACGTATGGAGGCGCGTGGCCGGAAGGAAGAAAGCTGCGCCGGGGCCAGAGTGTTTTTTCTGCGTATCATTATGGAGCCTTGCTGTAGGCACACTCAATCTGGGAGCGGCATCAGGTGGGAACAGCTGTGGGATCATTGCCTCAAGGATGTTGGGATTGTTGTTGCTGGTTGCCTACCTGAGCGCCGAGTGGTATTGGTAGATGCTGTACATGTAGAGTAGGTAGCTTGCAGCCACTGCAAGAAAGTATACTTGCAACACAAGCCGGTCCTTGATTATCCGTAATGTCATGAGATTATGTAGATGCGTCTTCCATACATACACTCCGTCCCGTACACGCTCACGGCGTTCCGTCCACCATGCTCTGCCCAACGATCCATCCACCCATCCTTCGACCCCTCTCTCCCCGACAGCACAAAAACGCAAACATGATGAACCCGGTCCTGTAATACTCCCGTGTCGCAAAGGGCATTCCATGTACATGAAACTTTCTCGTCAGTCGTGACACATGGCCATCATGGTCCCCCCCTAGCCCCTTGGTTCCCCCGTCCCTCGACCGCAAGAGCATCTCTAGCGCCGCAGGCCGCGCCAAGGTCCGTCGTTCTCGCGGTCCTGGCCGTAGGTGAACTTGGCGGGTATGGCGGGCACGCTGGGGATGCCGCGGTTGGCGTCCGGGACGACGCTCAGGGGGTCGACGCTGGTGCGGGGGCGAAGCGTGCGGGACGACAAGGATGCAGAACACATGGGCGTGGCTACCCTGGTGACTTCGCCGGCGTTCCTACCGCGCAGCGAGGATACCTCCAGAGAGCAGCCGGGGCCACCGCCCGGGAACGCAGCGCCGGGGACGCGCTTGGTGAGGTTGGCCGCCAGCATGGCAGGGGGTGTTGCGTCGGCCATGGATATGCTACGGCGGCCGCTGGCGGCGAGAATGCGGCGGGAGGCGATGTTGCGCAGCTTGGGGAGGGAGATGTCGCGGCTGGCGGAGTGGCGGAGGCGCTTGGGCAGGAAGCGGTGGGCGAGCGTGGAGGCATCCTCGTCGACGTCGGGGCCGTCGCCGTGGCTGTAGTTTGTGCTGTTGCCGTTGTTCATGCTGGCCTCGGCCTCGGCCTCGTCGTCGTCGTGCTCGGCGGCGGTGCGCTTGGTGCCGCGCGAGGAGGCGCAGCTGGCGGGTGAGCAAACGGGCGACGCGCGCGACGCGGGCGGCGTGGGCGGCGCGAGAGGCCACTGTGGGTTATTGTTGTTGATGTCGACAGCGTCGTGATGCCGATGGTGCTGGTGAGAGCGGGACTCATGCGCCGTGGCTGGACGGGTGCCGGGTGGGCGGGTCGAGTGTATGGCGTGGCTGGAGAAGAAGCCCGACGCAACGAGCTGGTGATAGTTGGCCAACACATCTTCCCGCGACGGCCTCTCCCCATCATTGGCCTCTGCCACCTTTTCCGCCTCAGCCTGCTTCTTCCTGGCCTCGTCGCCGCCACCGCCGCCGCCATCACGGCGCAGGCGCAGCCGTCCGCGCACGCCCTCCCACACCTGGCCCAGGAGCGCCATGCGGCGGCCCTGCTGCGTCTTGGGCGCCGCCGCCGGCTCCTCGCCGTCGGTCCTGCTGCCCACGCGGCGCATGCGGTCTTGGTCGTCTGCCATGACGGGCCGCTCGAGGGCGGCGCGCTCGGCGGGCGCGAGGGAGCCGAGGAAGGCGACGGGCGGGGCGGCCGAGGCGCGGTCGTTCATGGAGCCCTCGTGGAAGCGGCTGCGGGCCTGCGCGGCGGCGAGCTGCTGCGCCCTCGTCCGTGGAGGGCCCATGCTGCGCGTCTGTGTTCTTTCGTGGTGTTTTCCGTCGCAATGCGTGTTTGTCGGCGGGAAGCAGCTGGCGCTCATGCAAGGCAGCAGGGTGGTCAAGCTCGAGCTTGCACGAGCAGGCTGTAAGTTGGGTAGCAGTTGTGAGGTGGCTCAGACGTCGCTGTCAACAACAAGACGCCCAGCTTCCGAGCCACGCAAAACTCGGCAAGTAGTAGGTTGCAACAGTCCAAAGGGATGCTGTGCAATGCGTTGTTGCCAAGTCAGGGGAATAAATGCTGCAATCAATAGCTGTCGTGTCGAACAATGCGGCTTTGTTGACGCTGCATTCCATCTGCGGCATGGCGCGCCCCACCACGTGATCTCACCACGGCAACGGCGCTGGACCCCTGTCGATTGACCGCTGCCAGGGCCCCGCAAGTGGGGCGGCCAGTGAGTGGTGCTTGCCGTCAGCCTTACGAGTGAGTGAGTTAATTAGCTGAGAGAATGCCTCACTCATCCATATCATCCAACTCCAGGTCAAGAAAAACCATCAATAATGCCCCGTACTCCGTCGGCACTCATATCCTCGATATTCCATATTGCATTTATTCCCAACTCTCCTCTGTAATCATTCGCCTGCTGCCCTGTTCCAAACTATATCTCCTTCCTCCCGAGGCGGCAGTACGTTCCAGACAGAGAGCCTCTCGGCCAAAGCGCTCTTTCCGTACCGTCCTTTCCCAATGATACTGCTCGGTTGCTTCGCACCTAGGATGCCCCCTTTCAACGTCAATATACAACGCAGATTCGTCTTGTAGCCCCTGGTGGCCAAAGGTAACATGGAGAATTCAAAAACATAGATCAATAGCAACCTCTCGGAGGAAAACAAGGTGTGCGTGGAGCAACAACGCGGGATTTCGCAGCAAGATAAGGCTGTCGACGCGAAATGCGACCATTGACGATTCGTCGCTCTCAGTCTATGCACTTGGACACGGCTCGAGAAAGAAGGTTGGAGTGATGACAGAGATCAAACACCCCCGTCATCAGACCTGTATGTCATCTCTGCGGGCGACGAAGGGCCTAGCCTGTTAAAAATAAAATTGCGCCGAAACGCCGTTCCCGATATCCAAGAAACATATCACAACCTTGGCCAAGGTCGCGGCAAAGTGCAAAAAAACACCAACACCAATATATCGTATACCAGTTTTCAAGACACCAGACCCGGCCGACACGTCGCAGCGCTTGCTTATTGCCATCGGCTGAACGTGACGACTCCGATCTTGCCATCGGCGCGTGAATACATTCCCTGGTCGGGATCTGGCGCACAAGTCCGCCCCTCTCCATGGTGGGAATCCAGCTGCCGCCGACCGTTGTGAAGGGGCTGAATGTTTTGGTGGAAGACGTAGTCGTGTTTCCGCTTGCCACCGGTGGATAGCAGTGGAGGCGCCGGCAACGGCTCCGTCTGCGCCTCGATGGGCGGCAACGGCGAAACCAACGCAGCAATCTTGAGAGGGGCGAGTGATGAGTGGTGCGAATAGGTCCGTGGTCGTGGCGCCGGCGCTGGCAGAATGGGAGTCGCGGAATAAGAGTTGTGTGAATCCCTCCGCGCATGGCTGTCAGCCGATGCATAGACCGAGGGCGAAGAGGGAACGTAGCTGCCAGTGGCTCGATCGTAAGGCTCTTGCTTCACGGAAGCCAAAGGTGACGGGCACGTCGTACTTGATGCCCGAGCGTGATGATGGGCAACATATTGTGACTGAGACGCCGAATGTGGCCCGCTGGGAGAAATGGGCGGCGCCGGCATGCCGGGCTGGTGAGAGTAGCGCCGTGGTGTGGCGTACTGCGGCCCGGAGGCGTCTCCAAAGGAAAGGTGCCCGCGATTGGCAGGCTGAGCAGGCTCGTAGCCCGGAGGCGGGGGAAGAGACGAATATGAATCCACACCCGAAGGCCGCCGTGGGACCTCGCCAGCATACGGCATGCGGTGCTCGCTCGAGTTGCTGAGTGACCGGCCGCGCATGCCATGGGCTTCGTCCGACGCAGGCGTAACCGTCCTCCGGCGTGAATACTCCTCTTCTCGCCTGTCATAAGCCCCCGACTTGCCATCACGCTTCCTCATGCGCACATCGCGGCGAATTCGCACACGGCAGCCTTGGTCAGCAACAGTCTTGCTCAGTTGGGTGCTCTCCATCAAGCCAGGGAACTTCTTGGCGCTGAAAACGTTGAAGGGCTGCGTCTTGATTTCCATGCGCCAGTCGACGCCCGGAGGCAGGTCGCTATCCGCCGGTTCCAGGTCGAAATCCTTTTCCTCCTTGGTCGTCTCGAACAGACTGAAGGACAGGCGAAAATAGCCCTCATGGCGGACGGAAAGATCGGGGAAGATGAAGTAGCCGGCCTCGGCTGGTCGGTCCAGGTAGGCCATTCCCGACGCAGGAACACCGGTGAGGATGGGCGGGTTGCTGGCGGCAGGGGTCTGGACGCGGCCGTGAGCGAGGGTGCGGGCCTGCTCTAAGCTGGCGTAGAGAAAGAAGTTGGCATTGTAGTCAAAGGTGACATCCTTGCCCTCCTCCACAGTAGGACCCTCGATGATGCGCAATTCTACGACGGGTGGAGGATCAACTGGTCGTCGGTCGCTGTTGGCTACAAACGCAAGTCAGCACATGAAATATGGAACATG
Source organism: Tolypocladium pustulatum (assembly GCA_024340155.1). NCBI lineage: Eukaryota > Fungi > Ascomycota > Sordariomycetes > Hypocreales > Ophiocordycipitaceae > Tolypocladium > Tolypocladium pustulatum. Next base: position 738,857 of record JALHBY010000064.1, read on the forward strand.
GCCGGCGCACACAGCCATGTGGCGCTGTGCGATCTGGAAGACCTGTTCACATTGCACATGGCAAAGCAATACGTGCACAACCATAAGCCCGGACGGTGATGATTTACCTTTCATGCCCGACCCGCATGCTCTGGCGCGCTCCGGCTGCTGGAGCACCGTCAACTGATACCAGAGGCTGCGGTTTTCTCTGGTGACGCGGTGAATGCGTCGCACGGAGTCCCGCGGGGAGTTTGTGGGGATGGAAGCAGGCGTCGCCATGGTGTCGGGTCTGTCTGATGCGAGCTGAAACGCAGCGCGATTGGGGTTCGTCGGCTTGTCTACCTTCTGGCGGCGGTCAGCATTGGGGACGGGAGTTCGAGATATGGTTATTGTGCAAGAGGACGAGGCACGGCCCGCAAGCGTGAATGCCGAACGCGAGGTCCAAAGCGCTCTCCAGACAAGGTTGAAACTCAGATCGGGCCAGATGCTCGACTTACCTGCGGTGAAGGGACAATGGTCAATCGGACGGGACTGCCAGCGGCCGTTCTGGCCCGGCGGTGGAAGCTTCTTGGGACTGCGGGCTCGAGTGGTCAACGATGGGTAACGCAGCCGCCGTGTATGAGAGTATGAGAACGGGCGTGCTCCCAGAGACGTCGCAGCTGAGCTGGGACGAAGCAGGAGAATCGACAAAACGCCGGCACCAGACGCAGCTGTCGACGAGGATTGACGCAGGTTGGAGTGAGCAAGAAAGAGAGGTGGAGGAGAAGCGGTAGATAGGACGGTAGACAAGCAGACAGACAGGCTGGGGGCAAGGAACGGCTCCTCCGTGCTGCTGGGGAAGGTACATACGGTACCGTGCATGCGTCCCCGCACACACACGGCTGGGAACTGCTGCAGCGGCGCGAGGAGCAGCAGATCCTTTCTCTCAGTAGGCCAGCCGCTGGGCAGGCCGCTGGAGGGCGGGCTGGTTGGCTGGCTGTGCCGTGTCACTGGGCGGGCGCTGGTTGGCTGCCTGGCACCGGACACCGCAGGCGGGCCCCGAGAGTCTGGGTAGCGGGTGCAGCTGAGCCCGGCCAGCACCAATGAGCGCTGCGTCCGAGTCCAGGGGCGCGCGCGGTACCCAGTGCCAGCGGTTCCAGTGGAGAGTTGGGGGTTTGGAGGGGGGCGCCAGAGCCATGGACGGAGGGAACTTTGGGGATGGCAGGCCGGAAATGGGGGCGCCACGCCAGGCAGAACAGCGGACCGGTTGCTGGAAGGGAACTGGAACCAGGGTTCGAGGGGGGCCGGTTCCAATCCCGGGTCTGGGGCACCGGAGACTGGGGTGGCGCACTCAGTAGACTCGGATACTGCCCGAGCAGGAACTGTGCGCTACCACTGTTGTGCGCTCGCTCCGGTGGCCTGTGAAGACGGCGCGCGAGGTGAGGTCGAGAGAAGGGACGAGAGACTGACCAGAGAATCCGTCGACTGACGCGCCCGGCGTCGGTACGAGCCGTGGCAGCCGTCGAGCTTTCCTGTCAACCCTGCTATTGGCTAGCCAGCATTGGACGAAAGCAAAAGGCGACAAGTGACAGAATTGTGCACGCCCGCGCACGTTTCTGGCAGCTAGGACTAGGGACTGACTGCGAGGCAGGGGCCTGAGGAGGTGAGACGAAAAGGAATGAATCAATGAGCCATGGCTTGGACTTGGTTTTGCCCGGGGCGGGCAAAAGCAACGCCTCACTAATAACCTCGCGCGGGCAAACAGGAAAAGCAAGCAAGCATCAAGCTAACTTATTAGGAGCAGATTGGTGTGCAGGCAGACAAGGGCCGCCTGGCGATTGATCCCTCGAGCTTGGAGGCGCCGCCCTCGTTGGATTGCGTCCTGTCCCAGCAGCCAGACCTGTAACTCAAACCGGGCACGTACTCGCGTGGGCACGCGCAGGCTGTGCGACGCTCGCGATGCCCCCAATCTGTTGTTGGCTGCAGCGAGACAAGTACGCAATGTACGGTCCATGGGTACGGATGCCCATCTATCCTTATTCTCATCGGCGCGAGGTTAGAGATCCGCCCCTCCCTCTGTCGGTCGGGACGTGGGCTGTCGATACCAGAAAAGCCGACGCCCCTGCAATCCGCCGCACAGTAAGGACACGGTGCCACGCAGGTATCCATGTCGGTGGCTGCTAGCAGTCCGCGGTGGCGCCATGGCCGCTCCCGAGAGAACGAGAGAAGGACGCTGCTGGGCGAGAGAAGCAGCGCCGTGCCGTTGATGGTACTGTACCGTAGTTTTCTCCGCCATGAGGCGCTAAATTGGGCGCTGGGCGGGTGGAGCTAGCACGGGACGGGACTGGCGGCCGTCGGGGACTGCAATCGGTGATACCAGCGGGCGGACCAACAACTGCGGCTGACCCTCACCCTCATGGACAGAGCACATGGCCGAATTGCCCGACATCCACCGAGGCGATTTGGTTTCGCGAATGCTCCTCGGCGGGCCACCACCTCGTCCTTTGCAGGTTCAGGTTGCCCTGCCCTGCCCTGCCCTGCCCTGCCTGCGATGCCACCTGGACTCTGAGCCCTGCTGCTGGGGGATCCCGTCTGCGCTGCAGCACGGGCCAGCAGTGACACGACTGCGCTCGCAGTTGTGCGTCAGTAGGAGTAGAGCAGAGGAGCAGGTACTCGTACAGGCGGTCCGTGACCGAGACATTGGAGACCAAGAGACCCGGCAACCGCGCCGTGGCACAGACAGGTCGACGACGCTGGAAACTCAACAGCGCCCGCCGGTAGCACGTCCCCAGCGGTCCTCTCCCCCCCATATTCAAATGGGCCGCCGCCACCGGCGAAGCGCCACTGAGATGCCCTTGGTGGAGCCCTCCCGGATGCACCCAATCCCGACGCCTCGTCACCTGCAGCGTCGGCGCTAGCGCTGTGTCAATAGGCGCCTCTTGTCCTGCCCGCTGCAGCACAATCCCAGGACGACGGGTTGAGGGTGGCGCCTCTGCTTATTGTTGTCCGTTGGTGCAAGTCGTGGTGGCGATTCGTCAGCGAGCGCCAAGCCGGCCTTGGCTTGGTACCGAATCGAACGATGTCGAGTGCGATGCAACGCCGACGTGGGCTCCATGGAACCCTTTGGCTTTGGCAGTTGGCTGGCTGGTTATTCCCGGCTGCAGACATGACAGCGTCGAGCACCGGTCAAAGGTCCCTGAATGCCCACGCCCATGTCCATGGCCCAGGGCTTCCCGTGCCGGCATAAAGTCGTAGATGATCATCTCCGACATGGCGGTTCGTCCATGCATTGTCGGCATTTGCTGTCCCTGCTGTGCACCTTGTGCCTCCCGTTGGTGTGCGAGTAAGCGTACGTACCGTACCGTAATTATCCATTGCTCCGCGCAGGACAGTCCGTCGAGGCTGTGTCGGTGACGGCGCGCTGGTAATGGTGTCGACCCTGCCTCCGCCACCAACGCACCGGGCCCCCGTACAACTTGATATTGTCCTCGCCTATTCTGTCCATTCAGCTTCGAGCCAGCGTGCGGCATCTACGCCGGTAGGCTCCACAGCGCGCACTCAATCTTGGGGGCTCCGGCTCTAGCTGCTCAAGGCCCCACAGTGCAGCCCCTAGCGCCACGGGAACTGTGCGGCAGATCTCTGGGCCTCCCTCCAAGGGCTCCTGCGCTGTGGCTCTCGACGCTTCGGGTAACCCGTCAAGGTGGGCAGCCAAGGCCGCACTGTGCACCCAACCGGGCTACACAAGCACGCGCGAGTCAACAGTGATGGCCACGACACCAGAGTGCGAGTCGACTGCCATGAGACGGCAGAGCACAGCCCAGGTCAATGTTCCATCACTAAACCTGCGGAACAACTTACTCTTGTCGGCATCCATGACTGTCGTTGTCGACTGAGCGAATACGAACAGCCAGGTGGTCCTCCGCGGCCTGTACTCCGTACCGAGTGCGCCTCACGCCCAATACTTGGACGATTAATCGCCCAGGCCCGGGGCGAGACGGCCAGGCTGACTACGAGAGATGCCATCGCCGTGGGAAGAGGACCGTTCGCCGCTCCGTCCAGCTTACCCTCCCGTCCCAAGGCCCGCCACGGTGAGACAGCCTGCCAGCTTGACAAGCAAGGGTCTGCTTGCTGGCCCCGTGTCTTCTCGAGTCGCCCAGTCTTGCAAGCCCAACCGCGTCGTCAACAAGGTTGGGCGAAAGCTTGAGTGATCAAGGTTGCTCGTACTGCCGGCCAAGGATTCCGGTTCTCGTCAAAGTTCGCTTCGCCACGCTTGGGTTCGCGACCCGTGTCGTCGGGACGGCATCATGCATTGCAGCTCGCAGCAATCGCCGCCGTTTCCCCGTCTTGTTTTTTCCTGCTCCTCCGGACTTGGCGCGCGTGCTGTGGCCCCCCCCCCCCCGGGAACGTGCAAGGCCCGGGTCTGCTGCGAGGTGCATGCCTTGTCCAGGGCCTCCCGTTCCAGACTCCCACGACAGCCTACTCGT
>JALHBY010000064.1:743449-763479 GCA_024340155.1 Tolypocladium pustulatum
CGGAACCGACCTCCGCTTCCTGGCTGTGGCTCCGTGTCACCGACCCTTGCTGTGGGGGTAAACGCTCCGCCAGGCCCAAATTAGCCGATGCTGCATCTCGAACGTCGTCGTACAGATTACTCGTACTCCGTACGGAGTACAGTACGGACTACATCTACTCGTGCGGACAAGCGCTCGGCGTTCGGACATGCATGGGCAAGATCAGGGCCAGCGTCACATGTGGCGTGCTGTGGCACCCTGGCCTGCCAGCCCAACTGCTTGATGGGCACGGCCACGTCTGCACGAATGCTATGAGGCGGATAGTCAGTCTGCACAATCGTTCACACTAACAACTTGATAATAAGTTAAGCAACAGACCACATTTTGCTCCTTCGCCTAGCCTCTGGGGCGACCCTCTGCTCGCCCTGGCGTTGCAGCGCTGCCCTCGTGGCCTGCATTCGAGGCACCTCCCGACGGAAAGCCATGTGTCGCCCAGCGCCTCCAACCTCTCTGGTCGACCCATTGGAGCTACCGTTTTCAGACGCATTTTGCTGTCTCTTCGTCGCTGGCAAACGCCATGAGGTCAGGGCCATTGCGCCGCTGCTGTTAGCTCTATTATTCGCGATGCCACGAAACCTCCGCCTGTCGCCAGGGTCCTCGGTGGCTGCCCCAGAATCATGGAGCCAACGCTCGACACCAACGCAACAGCGAGGCAGCGTTTCGAGTAGACCCTGGGAGTTCGGAATACGAGTACAGCCGGTCTACCAGGTGCGCGAATCGCTGAGCATTCCATTACTCTCCGCAAGGCCCCAGCCCGGGACCAACGATGGAGGCGAGCTGTTACACCCGTGTCGTCCTGCCCAGCATGCCAGCCCTCTTCCATCCCCCAACGTTGGTGATGTGCAAGGTCGTTCCCAGACAGCAGCCTTCATTCACACGGTCAACGTTGTCGTCTGATCCGCCATCACCTGCCAACAGTGGCTGGGCATAGCTCCTGATGCGGGGCCCGTGACCGTGGCCCAGAAGCTACCTTTCCCACACAATCACCACAGGTCATTTCAACGTCAAGTCGCACAACACTATGCCTCGTGGCCTAGCTACATGTGTACCCGTAGTTCATGAGCCCTGCTCAGCCTACACCGATGATGTCAGTAACCTCTCAACAAATCACCTCTAGCATCCTCAAATGCTGAATACTTCCAAAACCTGGGGCGCGCGGCTGCCGATGTTGGAGGTATGAAGTATGGCAAGACTGTGTCATCTCTCTCATCTCGGATCCTGCCCTGATGCATGCCGTATCTGCTTGACACTACGGCCACCTAGGCCCGGCCCAGGGCGGCAAAGCATCTGGATCTGAGTACAAAATACGGACTACACTTTGAAGCTATCTGACATACATTGTCCGTTCTGCATGGTCTACGGAGGTATCTACTGCGGGCTTCGTGGCAGTTTTCGCGGAGACATTGTATTTGAATGGCTACTCGTGCTGTCAGCAGAGCGCCGCCAGTAAACGCCTGCCATTTGTTGGAACTGTCGGAGAGCGCAGTCGCCCTCTCATGTCGTACGAAAGATAAAACCCTGAGACCTTGACTCTCTTGGGCTCTTCACGCTGCCCTGCCTTGCCACCAACATTGACTGTGTACAAGGTACAGTCGGTCTGGTGTGACTGGCGCTGCAATCCAGCGGGACGACGCCGAGGGCGATGGATGGTCAGCAACTTCAACGAGCACCCGCCGCATCACAAGCTTGGAAATACCAGAGGCCTTGGCCTCTCTAGCTAGGTACTGGCCTAATATCTGTGTACTGTTTTTGGCCCTCACAAATAACAGGGTCGCCAACGTCGATCAGAGCGTCACTGTGATCGTATGCTGCAGCTAGTGTCTCAATCTCTTAGCTGCCGTTCGCTCACTTGTCCCGTCCCCACGGCGGCGTGAGTGCCGAGCTAGATGAGGCGGAGGCAAGACAGCATTGTGTCTGAGGCAACCAGCGACTGAGAGATTGAACCCGACGAGTCGGTCGCGAAATCAAGGGCGGATTCAGCATCTCGTCGCTGCTGCGAGTACGGACTAGTCTTCTTTGGCTTTGCAAGGTATTGTGTGGCCGCACTCTTCTGAGCACATGACAAATACTCGACGTCCTGGGACCTTCAAAGTCTGAGACCTTTGATGTTGTCCACAATGTCCTAGACCTTCAAGCATAAAAGTAGAAGTGGTCCGCATAATAAATGACATCTGAAGATTGCTCAGCCTTTCGTCGAGATCCAGTCCATTAATAGCCTGAGTTTCTAGAAAAGGATATCCGGTCCACGTCGAAGGGCTTCCGGAGGAGGAGTGATAATACCAGCACGCGTGCTCGTCATCATTAGTCCGTCCGTACTTGCCGCGAGACTCGTGTACTTGAGTACGCTCGTAGTTTGGCTGTCGTGTCCCAGGGCGACTCTGGATGATACTGCCAGCGAGCGACAGTGCCACGGCAAGACTCGATGAATCAAGCCTGACAGGGCTGTTGGGTGTACGATACGTTTCAGACATCGGCCAGTGTCCTGCGAAGTGGTCAACGAATAGCTACGAAACACCCTTGAGGCAAAGACCTCTCGCAAGGTAGACGCGCCGGGGCCGCGATAATGCGACATCCTGGCGAGATTCTCATCACTTTCAAAGGTCTTCGTCGGTGCAAAAAGACGACTCTCCTCAGTGGGCTCGAGCGAGACGGATACATGCCACGCCCATGATTCAAAGCCCGACGGGCCCTCATTGGCAATGTTTTGGATGCCTGGTCCAAAAAAACGTCCCACAGGCAGACGATGGTACATTGGCAGATCGGCCGGTTGTTTCCCCTGCGTATGAATAATGCCACTGGGGCTCCACGCATCATCTCTCCCCTGGCGGATGCACAATACGGCCCAACATCGTTTCTGCTTCATTAAGCCTGAGGGTAGGGTCATGGAGCGACTGTCTCGGGGGGGACGGCCGACGATTTATAGGGCACTGTGAAAGGGGAAGGGGCCTGTGGGTTTGAGACATGAGTTGATAACGTGATGTTACGAGGCTTGATGGGTGACAGGCTCTCGGGCCTAGGTGGAGGCAGTCATGCAGTCCCTGAGTCGAAGTTGCTGTGTTGGCATTTAAGATGTGGTCGTTGGTGGACGTAGTCTCGTACGGGCAGTCGATACTTGGGGGGCATGGGGGCATGGGGGCCAAGACTGTTCTGTCGCGTGTGAGGAGCCCTTGCGGAGGGGCCCAGTCTCACAGAGAGAGCATCATTCTCGATTGGAGTCTCTACACCACCTGCAGGAAGGATTCGCCTCTGTCGCTGTGGAAAAGACGGCGACGACGCCAACAGCTGTGCATGCGGCCGTGATGTCGTGAAGCAAAGACTAATGAGGACTGTCATCACCACTGCCTGACCCTCGTCGCAGGCAGCCCAGTCGCATGAGCACAATGAATGCTACTAAAGCTGATTTCTTGGCCACTCGGCGAGGGTACAAAGTAGGCACAGTGGAAATCATACGCTGCTACGCGGCAACGGGCAGAACAAGTCATATCCAGATATTCGTAATAATGCATATTTACAGTCGATTTCATTACAAGTTCATATTCTCTCCTCGCTTATCAACATGCAGCACGCTACCCCCTCGACCTGAGCGGTTGGCCATGGCCATATACGCACTAATCTAGTACGTTGCCTGCTCAATCTGCCACGCGGCCGTCTTGGCCCTCTCCCTAACGTCCAGGTCGCGGTCCTGGAGCTTGAGATTCTCCATCTTGGCGTGGAAGCCGAGTCGCTTCAGTTCGTGCGCCCGCGCTGCGCACTGCTGGGCCTCGGCGTCGTCCTCCTGCCAGGTGAGGTTGATGACGAGGTGGCACAGCGCGACACGCACTTCCCGATCCTTGCTGGTGGCCTGCTGAGCCAACAGCTTTAGGAGGTCCGTTTGCGCAATGACGAGCTGCCTGTGGCGCGGGATGCTGGCGGCCATATGGACGAGGATGTAAATGACGGCCACGATGATCTTGGCCTGGGGATAGACAACTCGCGGCTCTCGGCCGGGCACGGACGTGCGTCGTGAAAAGGGGTGCAGCACCTTGCTTCGCAGTTTGGACGCCAGGATCTCGAATAGGCGGTCCTGCCCGAGTTCGCTGAATAGATAGTCGATCATTTCCGTCGTCTCGCTCGGCGTTTCCGACGACGCCCCTGACTCTGGTCGTCCGATCAGGTTCCTGATGAAATCGAGACCCTGCTCTTGAATGGCGAGGTCGTCGTTGCGAGCTCGTCGGATGGGGTTGAGCTCCGTTTCGCGAATCGCAGAGAGCCTGTCTTCCGCCTGACGCAGCCTGGTCGACTGCGAGGAATCCAGCTCACGAATTGACCCGTTGCTGCCGTATAGCCACCTGAACGGTTCATCAGACGGCGGCATGTCCATATCCTCGTCCAGATCATCTCCAACTGTCTCTCTGAACCTTGAGTTAGAAAGGGCCGTGTCTTGCGTGTCGTCACAAATCAGCTGTACCAGCCACCCTGGCTCAAGCTGCTCGAGGCTGGCTTTCTTGAGCTCGGGCCCAACGGCGTCGACAAAGTGCTTGAACGCCCACAGCGCATTGAGACGTAGCGCCGGGTTGTCGGAACGAGCATGCTCGCAAAGGACCCTCATGACTCCGTGTTCTGTTAGAAGCTTCTCGAAGTTAGCTTTCCACGGTCTCATCAAGCCATTGCGAACAGGACGAACCTCTCGAACTGGGCTAACCTCCACCACCAGGTTGATGATGGTGGCAGTCGCGGCGATCTGAACATTGATATCACGGTGGGTCATGAAGTGGAATATGGGGAGCGCAACGCCGTAGTCGACCAACGCCGTGCGCAAGACACTTATTGAGCGAGCCAACATCCTGACGACGTGGCACCCGGCAATGAGGACGGACACAGGGTTAGTACCGTACGCAGCGGAAGGGCCTTTTCGCGCGCCCTCGGTGCCAGGCTTGTCCTTGGACCGCTCCTTGGCTTGCCGAGGTTTCCTGGGGTACTCGCAAAGAGATTCGGCGACGTACGGGACAAAGTCCTCAGCCACAAGGGCTTTTCTGTAATCCTCCTTGCCGGCAGACAAAGCGCCAATCGCCTTCAAGGAGGCTTCTCGCAATTTCATGCAATGCGCAAGTAACGGGTTCTGGCCATCTTGCCCGAGCTGTGTGGACGCCGCCGAAGCGCTCTCGACATCCATACCCGAGTCTGTCTGCGGCGACCAGTACCTTGGCTGATCAAGCTCCGGCACTGGCTGGTACGCACGTTTCAGAAGCTTAGTGAGGACTCTGACGGCGTCGCATTCATACGCGGCCTTTTGGAGATACTCGCTGTCTGTCATTAGTCGCGCCAAAACCGCCGGAGTCTTTTCGAGAATGAGACGCTGCGTTGCATTCGGTGGGTCCTCCGAATCGAGACCCTCAATGTCGTTCTTCGCTATCATGCCGACGAGAACTGGAATCACAAGGAGCCCAATACTAGTCTCTCTCACGGCTTTCCTTCCCAGACCGGCCTTGAAGAGGGCAGCGAGAACAGCAGCGGCCATCAGTCGATCGTACTCGCCCAATGTTCTTACCAAATAGATCAACCAAGGAATGAGGGGTGATTCGATGTCTTCCATGGCGCTATCGCCATTGTTGCTGACAGCTTGAATGCGAGGTGAGCCCCATGTTGCAGCAGGACCAAACTTATTCAGGGACGTACGACTTGAAGTCCGGGAATCTGATCGATCTGGAGTGGGCAGGGAGGACTGTGATGCCGACTGGCTCCGCGTTGATGCTGGCACACTGGGCAGAATGAATTCCATTGCGGTCAGAGCTTGTTGCTGGCTCTGCGTCCCTTTGTGAAACTCAAACTTTACGGAGGGAAATATGGCCAACAGGGCGGGCGAATATACCAGCCTGTTGGCGCGGTATTTGGAGTCCCCGAGGATGGCGGCGATAGCCTCGAGAATGGGGCCAATCCTGGACCCGGCGCAGGCAGACTCGGGAAATACATCGGACAGACCATCGTTGTTTGCCAGTTCCTCCGCACCGGGCACGACGAGGCCGTCGCGCACGGCAAACCTGGCGAGCTGGGTGGCGAGAGAATCAAGAACACCCGCCGTGGCGAGTGCGTGTTGATGGCGCTCGTCTCGACATAGGCGGAATATCAGGCCAGACGCAAGCGTCACTTGCGATTGCAAAAGGTGTTTCGGAGAGGAAATGGTGAGCATCATATTGAGTGACTCGAGATGTTGCGGGGAAAAGACATTGTCGGCAAGGGACTGAACTTCGAGAGGCGACGACGGCAGTGCCAAGATTGCAGCGTCTGCAATGTCAGTCAAGGCTTTGAGCGCGGCTACGACGATTTGTGGAGGGTTTGCGAGGGGTGACGTGTTGCTTAGGACGGCGGGCACTACACGAGCCGCGTGCATCGGCGCAAGGAAGGCTGGGCCTCCTGTAGCAGGGTTAGCGGGAGTCTCTGGTCGAGCTTGCTGGCAGCGACGCGGAGAGGGTTGGATCTGGGTAGCAAGTACCATTGGCGAAGCTTGCGACGAGCTGCAAGGCCTGCAGCTTGACGCAGTCCTCATCGGACAGCGGGCGCGGCACGAGCTGGACGTGGGCATCCTTGCCATTCTGCTTGGAGGGCGAACGGCTGGAGCACAGAGTGACGACGATGGGGTCGAGGACGCCGAGTCCTATCCACTCTTCCTTCTTCTGGATGTGACCAACGACTTCATTCTTGAGCACCTGCAAGGCCGCCGTCTGCTCGGGATATGTCTTTGCGCTGCGCAGCTGGGCTAGGATGGGGGAGTTCTGGGGGCGTGCCATGGAGGCGGCTCAAAGCAATGGGGAGTGAAGTTTTCGTCGGTCTCGCGTACGATGTATCGGCATTACTCGCGAGGGACCGTCGACGGGCTGCCCAACATGCAGGCGGAGCTGTCGTCGCATGCGCGAGCGAGCAGGCAGAGTGCAAATGGCAGACGGGTGCAGATCCAAAAGGGCGGGGACGGAAAGAGCGGGGCCGCCGGCTGGACAAGCTCGTGAAGCGTAACGAGGTCGCAGAGATCCAAAATGGCAGAGTCCGTGATGGTGAGTCTGTTCGAGCCGCAGCTGGTGACGGATCACGTCAACGGTTCGGCGAGGTTGAGATGGCGGCACGTGTTCAGGCAGGTAGCCAACTAGCTTATCGGCTTATCAGGCCGTCTGCGGCCTGGGAAACATCCGAAAGGGGCTAAAATGGAAGTTGGAAGCTACCTTCACCTTGATTACCTACACGACCTCTACCAACCAGGGCGACTGCCGCCGCGCAGCTGTGGGCCCGCAGCGCTTGGTCCACGTCCTGCCTCGAGCCTGCAGGACACGCGCAGACGTGACGGGACTTCAATGACATGATGCTCAGTCATCCATTGGGGTGCAACTTGGAGCTTCGAGCGCAGCCGACCATGTTCCCGTAAGTTGTGGTCAATCCGTCCGTGTCTTACCTCGTCGTGTCACATGCGCAGGTATGTCCCAGGGAGCCAGGCTCACGCCCCTCAGACCATGACGTGGTACGACGGAAGAACTCAGAGGTCGGGCTGGTAGGTAGGTAGGTAGGTAGGTAGGTAGGTAGGTAGGTTGGTCCTACGGACGTATAACGACCGGAACTAGGCGTACGAGCAGTGATGCAAAGAAACACCATGATGACTGTTACTGTCTCGTCCGAGGGTTGCACGGCCCGTCTCCTCCGAGATGGAGGATGGATTAGTTTCACCTCTTCGTGCACATGCCCGCAGGGCCGCTACGAGTATGTACGAGTACAGTACGAGCAACGGTCGACAGGGCCTTGCTGCGGCCCCGGCCCAGAGTCAAATCAGAGCTGCAGGTACGAATCATCTTGCCGTTCGTCTGCACGGGGCTCCACGGCCGATGCGCATTTGCCCGGCGCCTTGCTTTCCGTCCGGGGTTGGACATCGCTCGGCTGCATCTCCAGCCAAGTCCAGGCGCAGGGACGTACTCCGTAGAGATCCGTCGAGTCGTAGACGCCTTTGCTCGGTCAGCGTCTGGGGTGCATTCGACGCTTACCTTGGCGTGCTATCGCTCTGGGGAACGCCTAGGTACGAATAGTCACTCGGTAGCACCAATGAATGGGAGGAGGAACATGCGCCTTGTCATCTCTTCTGCAAGGTTCACGATTTCCATAAGGTATATTGCCCGTTACCTAGTCCATGCCTTGCGCCGAGTCAGTGGGCAGCAGAAGCGCCATCTACAACCTGACCGCCGAGCCGGTCAACTTTTCGCCCATTCTCCACGTCCGTCCGCCAAACTTCTCGCAGCTCCACCCCGAGACCAGTCTTTCTGGAGAGATTAAAACAGCCCAGCACCCGGTGAACCCGACCTGACGTAGCACGCCCATTTCTCACGGGCGTTTCCTCGCAAGCCTCTCCCCTTCTCTGGCCCTGATATTTTCGCTCTCCTCACGCCTCTGCCTGTCCTCCTACCTGACGACGACGACGCAGCCGCCAACGCTGGGCCGCCGCACATACGCGATAGACGTGCTCAATCGAGCCCCTTCTTCTTTGGAGCCAACGAGCACAGCGCGGCTCCCCGGCCCTCTCACGGAAGCGACCAAGCATCGAGGGTGTGTGCTGGATCCGCTTGACGGCCACGTCTGACCACTTGCGCGCCTCGCAAGCCGCCACGCCCAGGTTTTTGGGGGGTTTCGTCCTAGCGCCTTGAACCCCTCGGTGAGCCTTCTTCGTCGAGCGCAGCACGCTGGCAGTTCTCGTCGCAACATCGTCGTCGCCCTCTTCCGAGCCGAGTCGTGACGTCTCGAGTTGTGTGTTGAGTCGAGGCGGCCAGAGCGCAAACCTCATGCTATAACCGAAGCGCGCCCTGTCGCCTCGGACGTTACCCTCGCACCGCTAATATTCCGCGCTCCAGCGACTCCAACGATGCGCCGCCGACCATGTTGACGACATCTCCCATCCTGACCAGCTCCGCCAATGCCTCACCAACAAGCTTCCGACGAGGCCATGCGCCGCCGGCCCGATCACCGCAAATGTCGCCGCGCCTATCTCCCTCGAAGGTGCGACGGCCGTCGTCGCTCGCTGCATCGTCTCCAAGCGCTGTGACGAGATCGTCGCCCCAGCTGCGTTCCCGGCCCGCTGGGGCCGCAGACGATGCCACCTTGTCGAATGAACCTCGCGCAAAAGGCCAGCAAGAGGCCGTGCCGCCGCCGCAGAGTCTACAGACAGAAGCTCCGCCACCGTCTCGTTCCGAAGCCGAGCCGACAGCCGTACCCGCTACATCTACATCAGAGCGACCTCCCAACGAACAGGTGCAGCAAGCGCTATCGCCCAACAAGCGGCGAGGGTCGCCCAGCCAGCGTTTTGCCCCGGCTTCAGCATCGCCTTCACAGCCAGCCAGCCCGAATCAGTCCACCAAGAGGCCCAAGCCAGATGAGCAACCACCGAAAATCTTACCGCGGCTATATGAACATTGTGCGGTGGAGGACATGGTGGAGCTGATCGCGCACATGCTGGCGGAGCTGATTGCGACGAACGATTCGATCCGAATATCCAGCGGCGGACTCACGCGCTTTCACTCGAGGTACGCTGCGCAGGCGATTCTCGTGAGGTTGATATATGACTCTGACCCTGATCCCAGAACTGCCCCGGGCATATCCGTGCGTGACTATCTCCATCGATTGGCGAGGCACGCCACGCTCATACCACCCCTTCTTCTGGCCATGGTCTACTACATCGACCGGTTATGCGCGCTCTACCCTGAATTTACCATCAACACACTCACGGTACATCGTTTTCTGATAACGGCCGCTACCGTGGCGGCCAAAGGCTTGTCCGACTCGTTTTGGAACAACACCACCTACGCCAGGGTTGGCGGCGTGCGAGTCGCAGAACTGAAGATGCTGGAGCTCGAATTCCTCTATCGTGTTGACTGGAAGATTGTTCCCAATCCTGAGGTCTTGGTGGCCTATTACCAGGGACTGGTCGAGCGCACACCCGGCTACGCACTGGAATCAGACGGGTCTTCAGATGAGGACTTGGACGATGACGAAGAGCCTCAAGCAGGCCCTTCAGGAGCTTAGATCCGTAGGCTGCGGATGATGATACCCCGGAGGCACCTGTGGGCGCTTAAGAGGCGCATAGCTGGGTACGACCAATGGCTGAGGCGCCTTGGAGCCCAGAAGCATGTTTAACGATGATGTCGGAGACACGAGATACGTTTGGGCAGTGGACATTCAAAGAGAGCGCGGATAGCGTGGTGTCCGCACATATCAGCACACGGCGGCGTTATGGACATATTTGTTACAATATTCATGTTAAAGTCAGGGAACCAGCATTTACTCATGCACTTGAAGCAACAGTGAGAGACGTCATTTAGCAGTAGGCGTCAGCACGTATGTGCATTGTGACATTGTCCGGTAAGGAGTCCAGGGTGAACAGCAGCATCGAGACGTTGCCGTCTGCTGCAAGGGCTACTGAGGCGTAAGACCTCCAAGTGCAGGACTGGTCCTTGCTACAATCACTTCCTTGCTGCAATGACTCAATGACGAGAAAACAAAGTTGACGTAATTGGAGAAAGTCTGTTCCCACGGGCAGAGAGCGAGCGAAGAGACGACTTGTGAGACTGGATCCCATGGCGTGGGGCATAGTAGGTGCCGGCCGCCCCTGCACGTGCAGCTTGCTGGGTTTGGCAAGGACCACCTGTCGCAACGTCCAGCATCAGCTTCAGCCTGCATCAACACCTTCGACGCGGAGCTCTTCGCCACGTCAATTCCTCACACAGCGCGCCCCCTGCGCCATATCATACAGGATGCGCATCACGGCCTTTCTGTCGGCCCTCTGCGCCGCCGCAGCGGTCCAGGCCAATCCGCGAAGCGCGCAGATCTATATCCAGCCCATCGTCTCCTCCTCGGCCTCGCAAGCGCCCAGCCCGCTCGCCGAGGTATCCTACGACCCGGCCGCTCTTTCCCTCGCCTCGGTCGTCTCCTACGAGGCCCCAGAGATACCTACAGACGCACGGCTCGTGCGCATTGGGCTCTACGACGCCAAGGCGCGGGCGTGGACTTCCGGCACGACGGTCGCCGCGGCAGACAACTTCAGCAAAGGCTACTCGCCCAACGTCGTGCTCTCGACCGACGGCAGCGGAACTGTTGTGAGTGCGTCGTGCAAGGGGGTCGCGATCGATGCGGGACAGACGCGCGACTTCGGGCCCAAGGTTGTGGTGCTGCCGGAGACGAGGGGCAAGCAGCCACAGCTGAACAAGCCGGTTGTGCTGTCGCCCCAGGGCAAGAAGGTCGAGCCGGAGCAGGAGAAGACCTTTTTACAAAAGTATGATCGCGATTCACCTATCTTTGCGGTGGGTGCGGGTGCTAACACGATACAGGTACTGGTGGATGATTGCCATTGCCGTGTTTTTAGCCATGAGCGGCGGAGGCGGCGGCGAGAAATAGACATACAAATACAAGAGCGTCGCAAACCTCGATTATTTCTCATTCGGATCCTTTCTACAGGGATGGCAGTGTCACTCCGTCCTTCGTTCTCTTGTTCCCGGAGAGCTTAGAGAGCTCCATGGTCCAGTGGTGCCTGAGGCCTGACGCTCGGGCAAGGTTCTCTCCCTTCGGCACCTTATTAGCAGTGAACATTCACCCTTGCCGAGCTATCGAACGGAGGACCCGCAACGCAGTCCACGATCCTCGTATTTGTGACCTGAAAAGCAGTCTCATGAACCCTCCCACTTTGTGGGTGCCAGCTGCGTGATAGTGCTTGAGCAGCAGGTAACGGCCGTTAGAGCAGAGTCACGTGATGGGACAGCGTGAGCGCTAGTGCAGATCTAGACTAGAGCCGTTGCTACGTACCACGGGCGGATGTGCTTTTGGCGACTCAATACACCTGCACCTGCCAGCTTAAAAGCCCATTGCAAGCGCCCTGCTAAAAGTTAACGACTGAAGCTCACACCCCCATTTCATATCGCAACGTCAACCTTGCCACCTCTCATCTCATCTCCTTCCCCATTACTCTGCTTCAGCTGCCTCCAATTTCCCACTCACTGCCGTCAGCCCCAGCAACCATGGCGGAAAACGGCACAACCCTCCCTACCAACTCGTCCACTGAGGAAACCTTTGCTGAGAGCAAGGCCAAGGGCAAGGCTGTTGCCGAGCAGCCTCACGAGAATACCAGGGCGGAGGATGATGACGATGACGACGAAGACGATGATGACGACGAGGATGAGGATGTGCGTCTTCGCTTCTCCCACGCTTGCAGAAATCGAGCTAACATGAGATTGCAGAATGTCGAGGGCGGTGACGGTGAATACACCCCTACCCCATGGTCTCCGGCAATTCAGTGCAGCTGCTAATAGTGTAGGCGATGAAGAGGACGGCATGGAAGAGATTGACCTCAATAACATTGTCGAGGGCGGCCGTCGCACCCGTGGCGCCAAGATCGACTTCGCCAAGGCGGCCGAGGAGAACCCCGTCGATGACGAGGACGAGGAAGACGACGATGACTTTCAGCCGGCCAACGAGGACACCGAGATGTCTGGCTAGGAGGTTGAGCTCCAATCTCGAGGGGTGATGGCACGGCCTTATGAGCCACGGTGATGCCCAAAAATTTGGCTACGATGTGATGGAAATGTGCTCAGGTCCGCATTGGATCTACGACATACCTAGGCAAGGTGGGGGGTACATAGCACCCGCGGGATATGACGAGCCATCTGTTCGCTTGTCTTTACATATTCCTCGCGCTTTGCTATGCATACGGTATTGCAGCGAGAGCAATGGGAACAGATGAGCTGTGAATAACTCTGCATGAAGGCGTGCACCTCTGTGGATTGCTGCCGTCACGCAAGCTCGTTACTTTGCGCCTCGACGACGCTTAGACTTTGGCTATGGCTCGCGACTTGGGCAAAAGAGTATGATGTCCGACCACCACCAACATAAAGCGTAGTTGGTCAATGTCATGCCTGTCTGCCCATCAGGGGGTTGTTCCATTTGCCCTTTCATCAGCTATGGAGGGGCGCCTCCACACGGCTAGCAGTCAAGCTTTCCGAGGCCCGCCACTGGACGCACCGCCCGCAGGTACGTACCTGCCCTGCGGCAACTCCTGCCAATCGACCGCGAGCCTGCGACGCCACTGTGGCCGTCCATCCAGCCATACCAGCCAACATCTATCCTTTTTTCCATGGCCCCCCCGGGAGACCACCTAATCCAGAACTGTCCAACGTCGAGATTCATCGCAGGGGGTGGTCGTCGACGATATTTTCTTCTGCTCCTGGCCTTGACGAACCTTCCTCAGCATCTGCCTGAATAGGAGAGGAGAAGAGGGCTCTACCGCGATGGCGCAAAGGTGAGAAAGCAGCACTCCCCGTCCCCACCGGTCTCGCCGCCGTTCTCTTGCGCTCGGTCGAAGTTCTCTCGCTTTTCGGGGAAAGGGTCACAGAGCAAGGCTGACCAGGCACGCGTGTGTATATAGATTCGGTGCCTCGTCGCTGCATCAGCGCGACTCGCGCAGTGCCCTGTTCGAGGGATACACAGGCGACCCGGGGACGACGCGGCGCACGACGACGGCCAGCCCGGCTGGCGGGTACGGCTACCCTGGCGGCAGCAACGGCAACGGATACTCACCAGGCGGGCTGGGCGTCGACAGACAGAGCTTCCGGCCGGCGACACCCAACCGAAAGGGCCAGTACAGCGACGCGGTGCTCAACGAGCTGGAGAGCCAGAATGACGCCCAGGTGGCTGGCATACTGGGCAAGGTCAAGACACTAAAGGACGTGAGTTTGTCCTCTCCCGTTTCTCTTCTCCTCTGCTCCTGTTGAAGGGACATGCTGTGATTTGTATCACGGGGGGCGATAGAAGCGACATCGGGAAGCAAACGCTGACTTGTGCGTTGCAGATGACCATGGCCATCGGCGACGAGATCCGCGAGTCCTCGGCGCTCGCCGAGAAGATGAACGACTCCTTCGACTCGACGCGCGTGCGCCTGCGCGGCACCATGAACCGCATGCTCCTCATGGCCGAGCGCACTGGCGTCGGCTGGAGGGTCTGGCTGGGCTTCTTCGCCGCCGTCATCATGCTCTTCTTCTACGTGTGGCTCTTCTAGAGCTCCCCTCATACTGCGTCACGGATATGAAAACCAAATGCGCGAAGCGTTTCACGAAAATTTACGACACCCTTTGATGGCTTGTCTACACCCAGGATCACCGGGCTAGACGGGGGAGCGAGCTGGGAAGGTCGAAGACGCCGAGGGGGGCATATTTACATTTTTTGCATCTTGGCAAGCGTATTGTCGATTCTACTTTGATCGTTTGCATGGCAGTCAGAACACGGAAAGGCGGTGTTGTTGTTCTTCACGGGTATTCTGGGACACGGGCGAATGACAATGTCACAAGATTTATAATATCAATACAGCAATAAGCCTGTTCTTCTTTACAGCCAGTTCCATTGATGTGCGGCCAATGTATCGAGACGCTGTGCTATGCTATGCGATGCCTGCGGCGGAACAAAACCGGGTGGGAAGGTATATCAAGATTGCTCGTTCAGCCGTTGCGGGCGCGCCGGCTCTGCGCGGGGCTGCTCTCCATGAAACTGCTCTCGTCCTGAGAGAGTATGTTGCTGAGGTCCATGCTCGTGAGCGTGTGTGGCAAGCTCGTCCTGCTGCTGCGCAGCGTAGGCGACTGCGGCGGGCCAAGGGGCGCTGTCCTGGGCGCAAAGCCGATGTCTTGCTCGCCACCTAGGTCATCATCATCGTCGTCGTCGTCGTCGTCATCGTAGTTGTCGCGATGCCCGTCGTCGCTACTGCTGAGCTCGGCCTCGGAGTCGGTGTGCTCATAGCCGCCGCTCTCGGCTTCGGGGATGTCGTCGTCGAGGTTGGCGTCCATGTCGCCACCCATGCTGTGGTTGTTGGTGTCCTCGACATCGTCGTGGGCAAAGTCGTCCTCGTCGAGCATGTGGCCCTGGCCTTCCTCCTCGAGCTCCTCGTTGCCGCCATACATGTCGTCGCCGTCGGGGTCCCCACGGACGAGTGCCTCGCGAAAGGCGTCGTCGGTCATGCGCATCCGCGCCGCCATGAGGTCGTTTTGTCTCTCCTCTCTCAAGGCTTCGTCGTCGGCCGCATCTTCTCCAATCGCATCATCATCTTCTTCTTCTTCTTCTTCCTCTTCATCATCATCGTCGTCGTCGTCATCGTCATCCATGCCAAAGTGATCGTCGTCGGCGTCTGGAATCTCGTCGTCCAGGTCCTGCGCCCCGTCTAGCTGAACGTCATCCATCATGCCTTCCTCAGGCATCCCGCCGGCTTCCGCCTCAGCCAACTCCTGCGCCAACTGCTCTCGGCGGAGAGCCTCTTGATGCTCCTCCTGCTCGCGTTTCTCCTCGCGCATCTGGTGCAGTGACTTGGGCACACCGGGCGGCCGCAGCCAGCCGCTGCCAAAGTTTTGGACATTCAACCTCCGCCGATGCATGTACTGCTCGTCTGCAGCGAGACGCGCCAGCGCCGTCCGTTCGATGACATGGCCGCGCGAGCGTGCGTGATTGGGCCCGTGATTGTGGGAGGCGGCATCGGCGTGGTGCGCATCATGAGGGCCCTGAGCCGGCAAGGGCGATCTAGAGGACGTGTACCAGAGAGAATGCGACTGTCGACATCATGAGCATTGAATCAAGGAACTCCCAGAAATGAGCCCGCTTACATCTCGCGGCGTGAAGTCTGGCAATGTCGCGAACATTGGATGGCATCACACGGCAGCACGTTGCTGCTCAGCTTTTGTACGCCAGGGCGGTTGATTTGGCAGAGGTCGCATGACAGGGCTGCAAGGATACGCATCGTGGTAAACAAGATCTGGGAGGGTGTTGGCCCGCACTTTGCCGCGTGGCGCGCTTAGCAGCCGCGAGCCAAGGAATAGCCTTCCAATACAGTTCAATGAAGCGAGCTCTCGTACGGACATACATGGAAAGTCGCATCTCTACAGGACATCTTGCGACGAAGTAACGTCGCGGACAATGCGGTGCTTCGTGAAATGGAGGGTACGATGTCTGTCCCACGCAACAGCCTCACGCTTCTTACCCCTGGCTCTGCAACCCCGCTGTGCTTCGTCTCCCTGGGGCTGTTGTTGAATCATGATGGCATTCGACTTCGTACTGGTTCGAGACCCCGGGCCCAAGCCGTGACGGCGCCGAGGGTCCGTCGGATATTATTGACACAATACTTCGGGAAATCGCGGCGTAGTTGGGCATCGTCTGCTTCGCCCAATCTGCCGTGGTCAACAGCAAAGCCTACGAGTAGACTGTGGCGACGTGCCCCACGGAGAAGAAATGAGTATCACGAGTATTCGAGCGCCAAGAGTGTCTTTGCTGTCGAGACACATGTCGGGAAAAGTCGGAATCCTTACGTCGGCCCGTCTTCTGCTAACTGGGGACTGGTTACGAGGCGAAAAATACGGGCACATATCAGAGCATTTAAGCTTCGTACGGGAGGGCACAGTGACTTGTGTCTCGACGTCGGGCTGCTAGCGAATGTCTTCCTGCCCGCTTCTGAAGCACCTGGGAAGATATTCCGTACATGGCTCCTGTCGCTGCTGGAGAAGCACATTGCGGCATGCAATAGCGTTCGTCTGACCAGCCCTGGTGTCGCACTCAGAACGGCCAAGCAAAGGTGGTGCTACCTCGGTCAGCTCGGAGATTTGTTGCATGCGCTGAGGGTGGTCATGTTTCCACCAGAGAGACCGGCGACACCAACCACGCCGACTTCGGTCGGCCCATCGGCTCCTCCATTTACTGCTGTCGGCCCAACATCTGACTCGGGCATGCCTTCCCCCAAACAACCCGCTGACCTATATCTTGTAATCCACCCTATTCTCTTGCGCCGCACCAGTCAGTAACAAACACCCCTGGGGGCATTGTCGTTGTGGCGCCTGGAAAGATACCAGGAACGTGAAGGCGCTGAGGGAGGCGCCGCGTAGAGGAGGGGTAGCGAACCTCATCGCCTACGACGGCAATGTGCATGGGTGCTCGGGCTTGGGACCTCGACAAAAGGCGAGGCTGACGTCTGATCAGCCAGTACGACACTCGATGCAGCGTCCTTGTATGCAAGCTGCATCCGCCATGCAATGACGTCCTGGTCCAGACCACTCAGGCCCTGTCAGCAGCTCCGCCGACCCCGGAGGAGGCTGTTTCTCCATCGGTGTGCGCAAAGCGTCTGGTTCGCAGCAGATTGCCGGCATCCGCTGGTCATGGCCACTAGCGTCCAGATCCAGCGCGAACAGGCCGGTCGCCATCTTGCCTACTGGCTGCTCTGGCGCGAGATAGAGATAAGGATCTAGCGTTGCGGCCGAGGCCATGATTGGACGACAGGGTCAATTTTCTGATGTCGACGGTTTGACAGGAGGCAGGCCGAGGTTGCGCGCCGCTGAGCTGGACATGGTACGCACACCAAACGCTGATCAGCCCAGCGACCATGCAATGTTGCGCCTCGAGTTGTGCCGCGTTGCGCGCACACGATGCAAGGCGCACTGCTCGCATGTGCCATTGGCTCGGCTCGAGCCCGAGCCAGCCGAGCCTGTGGCGAAAGGGCAAATATGAAGGCTGACGACTCCAGTCGTGTTGAACCAAGCCCTGGCCTGGAGGCGCCCGCCGAGCTTACTGTGCGCGCCTGCAAAGGTGTCTGGTGTCTACCCTACTGAACTCCTCAGCATGACAGACACACTGGCCACCACGCCGGCCGGGCGAGGCTGCCAGGGCATCAGCATCGGCCGCTTCCGACCCTGCCCAGGCGCGTTACGAGTACCTACTGAGACGCGGAGTTGCAGATGCTGGGCAGATGCGCCCTATTGGCCTGGCCCTCAGCCTCTCGTGCCGGCTGCCTAGGCTCCCCGCGCTCTGTGACGACACACTCGCAAGGATCACAAGGGTCCCTGCCTTTGACAAGTCGACGGACCGAAACCTCTCAGGGTCGAGCGCGACATCGGCCGGGCAGGCTTTGAAATGCAGCGCGCTGATTGGCACAGCGCAGCTCCAAGCTCCCAGCCCGTGGGCCAGAGCTCATCCCTGTGCATGCTTTGTTTAACGTTTCCTTGTGTCTCTGTGGCGCGTCCCACTAAACAGCACGGGCTGGTTGCACCCCTGCAGAGGGTGTGGGGTGCTCATCCCGGATTCGGCCTTTCAGGCGCCAGATTTCTCTTACAAAACCTTTGTAGCAAACCTCTTCACCCAGTCGTAGATATCAATCACTACCCCTTATGTCTGCCGAGGTGGCCGTGGAAAAAAGCAGCAGGCAATCTGGACAGAGCCGAAGCTGGGTTGGTTGGTCGTTGCGACGGCGGTCAAAGTGGCCACCTGGCCGTCTTCTTCCGCGCCGTGGACCCGACGGAGGAGCATTGGATCATTACTGGGGCGTGGGAGCATCTTCGCTGCCCCAACAGGCTCGTAACCCCCGCAGGAAAACCTTGCGCCACGTTTGTCGACGTCCGTGTTTGCGTCCGGGGTAGATTCGTGAGGGTAATGAGAGGGTAATTTGAGAGTTTCGAGGGGGTAATAAATGGGTTTTGTAGGGGTAATCAAGCAGTTTTGAGGGGGTAATTCGGGGGTAATCAGATCTCTTAGGCCGCCGCAATAGGCAAGTTACGGAGCCACGATGCTCCAGCCCATTACGTACGGCCTGCAGCATTGGTGAGATCCTGGGACGGGACAGATCGGAGAGGCTGGGTTTGACGTCCAACACGGCGGCGCACCCCTGGAGAGACACAGAAAACTGTTGAAAATGTTTTTGAGCCTCATGGGATGCCAACGGACTGCGGCCACGCACCATCGAAGAGGCGGTGGGCTCTGGGCTCGAACGTGTTAGCGCCCCGAGCGACAATACGGCCAGGTTGTTAGGTGTCGGGTCAGCAAGTTGGCGCCAGCTACGGCACTGTCAGATAATTAACATACCTTACGGATAGAACAAGGTCCCTTCGCGCATGCGGCATCGGCGAGCTGGGACAGACGAGGGAGCAGGCAGGTCGGTGCAACAATCGACCAGGCCGTCCAATCCAATGCCGGCCTACGAGTATGCAAATATCTATACGGGACGCCCAATGGCCTGCGGTGTTTTACTGACATGTGCCTCTGGGGCCATTGCAAGGGGAAGTGGATGCTGACGGTGCCCTCTGTCCATGCATCCAGCCAGACAGTCGACCACTCAACGCAGCGACCGAACGGGACGACGCCATCACGCCGTAGGGCCGCCTCTGGCGTGGTGATTGTCCCAGCTACCCCACCTGCCGGTCGCAGACTAGCAGAGCCCCCGGCAACCCAAATAGCCGCTGGTGGGTTGGATGTCTGGCGCAGCACGAGTATCGCCTGGGTGGTGCGGTACGTTGCCGTGCAGTATGCAGTGCTGGGATCTCGCCTGGCCTTGGCGGCGAGCCTGCCTCGAGTGTGGACTCCTTCGGACGGCGGTGGTGCGAGGACAGAAGCGAGGCGGGCCAGCGAGGGTCGAGGGCATGGCCGGAGAGGAGATCGGTCTCCAGTCCCATCCTCTGCTCCCATTCCATAATAAAAGGGAGACTGCCGCCCACCCTCCTTCTCTTGACTGGCCTTTCTCTCCTTTGGAACTCTTGCTCTCTTGCTCTCTTGACCTGCAGTGAGCTGTCTTGACCCTTCATTGTTCTGTCGAACCGAGCCAACCACGACCAACCCACCTGGTAAGTCGCTAGAAGCTGCTGACTGCACTGTCCGTGTTCTCTTGAAAATGCCCTTTGTCCGTGTTTCTGCCCTTCCTGCAACATTCGCTTCATCGATGGCCCGAGGCTCTGCTGTTATCGCAGCTGGTTCGACAAGAACGGTGCATACTGTGGTGTGCCGAATGGCTGGTTTCTGGACACTGAGCGAGGACCTTTCGAGGCAACGAGGCTCAGGCCAAGAGAAAAAAAACATCGGGAAGAATTCGGACCATGTTCAAACTCAGATCCCACGTCAATTGCCGCAAGAAGAAGTCGGCCCGCCCAAAAAAAAAAAAATACACATATTTACGACACACGCAGCAGCGGCAACGAGGGAGGCACGGCCAACACACACAA
>JALHBY010000065.1:0-26358 GCA_024340155.1 Tolypocladium pustulatum
ATCATGGCAAAGCTTGGGAAGCGGAATGTACAATAAGCAAATAGTGCCCTATTGGCTGATTGGCCACTGGGCGTAATCAATCTGTGTGTGTGTGTGTGTGTGTACCTTTCCTCGCGTACAATGGCGCCCATGGATCCATCACCACCCTGGGCAGGATGCAGGGCGGCATCGAGATCTGGATGACGCAGCTCAGTAGCGTTAGCGTCTCTAACGACGGCAAGATGGCAACCATTGGCGTCGGCACCATGTCCAAGAAGGTGACGGACGACCTATGGGCCGCCGGCAAGCAGACGGTCACCGGCGCGTGCGAATGTGTCAGCTTCATGGGCCCCGGGCTAGGCGGCGGACATGGGTGGCTTCAGGGGCGTTACGGTCTCATCGCCTCTGTCGAGCCAACTTCTGGGACGTATACGGACCTCGCAGCCTGGACGGGTATTGCCCTTGAGTCCCCCCCGTGCCAGAATGCCGGATTCGCCAATCCACGTTTCCCCATCTATCTCGAGAGCTACAACGTCGGGGCCCAGAAGGAGGCGTACAAGGTCTTCGCTTCCGCAGTACACGAGAATGCGAACTTTAGCAAGTCACTCTTCATGTTCGAGGGATTCTCGAAACAGGGCGTCCGCGCCTTTGCTGACCGGTCGTCGGCGTTTGCCTATCGCGGCGACAACCTGCTGGCGGCGCCGCTCATCTCCTACAAACCTGCGGGCTCGGAATTGGACCATGAAGCAAAGGCGCTGGGCGAGCGGCTGCGCTCGATTTTGCAGCAAGGTAGCGGGCGTAAGGAGCTGCACGTGTACGTCAACTACGCGTACGGTGATGAGACAAAGCAGCAGTGGTATGGCGGTGACGAGTGGCGTCAGAGCAAACTGAGTGCGCTCAAGGGGAAATTCGACCCTGAAAACCGTTTCGGCTTCTATGCTTCGGTGGCATGAGCGCAGCGAGACGTATATGTAGTTGCAGGAATCACCGAACAAATTAGTGGCCTACATAATCTCAATGAGAAGGGTTTGCTGAAGCGTATCTGCTCATGCTGTTGAATCTGGATCTGCTTTTATCAATTCCAGTCCAGCTATCTCGCATCTAGCCTGGTCAAGGGTGCATTTTGAGCTGGCAAACTGTTCGCTTTCTACTTTGGGTTGCAGTAAGACGCGAGCCGGTATCCATGATATCATCTCGATCCAGTTCAGGCGCATGCTTGCTGTATTTCGCGGCAAACTCACCATAGCCGTGTCATCAGCGTCAGCTGTGCGTTTTGTCGCGGCCATCTCGTCGTCCCTTCGCGGACCTCGGCCCCTGCACCTGCATCAGTGACTTCTGCCCGCTCGCGGCCTGGTGCCGTTGCTGGCGGGCCAATTCGCGGCAATATTGTATGTATGACCGCCGATCAAACCCTAATTCGTCAAAGTCCCACCCCTCCAGGCACACATGGGTCGGTCCGTCACGGGCCTCTCCGCACAGCGCCCCGAGTGACGAATGCCTCATGGGAAATCTTCCACTGGGGGTGGGAAGGTCGTCGTAGCACAGCGATTAGCGTACTAGAGCGCTTCAACCATTGTCGGCTGGAAGCCAAGACGTTCACTTCTATACATGACCAGAGCAGTCCGGCTGGAGATGGACAATTCGCCACTTATGGCTCAATGTCACTTACTTTGTGATGCGCCACATGTGGATCGAACCACTTAGGCCTTCGTCTTGTCTGGCACCGCCAGCCTTCCTCCATACTGGGCACGGCTGGATGGCGGAGGCCTCACCTCCATCGACGACGACACTACAACGAGCGCCCTTGCCTCTGCTCTGTTTACTCCTCTTCACAACGGGTGATTAACTCCTAGCGACATGGCTTGTGACCTTAAAGGCCAGAAGAAAGGCATTGACGCTCCAGCAGTGCCGGCAAGTAGAGGGGCGCCGGAACGTATTGCGCTTGCAAGCAAACGCAAACTGAAGTTTGAACCTCGGCGATGGCGATCACTGGATGGCTACGGAAAGGCAACAGGCCCTTTGACGAGTGAAAAGTCCTCGGCAGGTATGCCCGCTAACCAGAGCACTGGGGCTGAGCTAGGCGAGGTGAAATGCCCCATTTGTTGGCAGTGGTTGGACCTTAGCGATGCCGGCTACCAGATGCAGTGTTGCAAGTACTGCCTGCACATTCGCTGCCTGAGTCTCTCGCTAGTGGATAAAGACAACTGTCCCTGCTGCCCAGCCCCCATTCGACGGGAAGATCTAAGCAAGCGGCTGCATTTTGGCAAGCTGGCGAGCTTCCAAGAAAGGGACGGACAGCGGGCAGTGGGATGACTCGGATGATCATGCAGATAGGTAGTGTGACAATGATGAGCGCAACGGTCAAGCATCTTAATTTTGAGACTCAGTTCGCTCTTGTGACCCGCCCTTACGAGTACAAAGCCTTGCTGCTCGATTTCGTAGCGCCTTGCAACGGAGTGGATTCTTGAGGATTTCGGACCCCGCCCTAGTCAAGCTCTCAGTCTGGTACAAGCCTCGCCCTAGGGTGGGCAGACGTGTTCAGGAACTGTTCTGGTTGGCGTGTACAAGTCTTCATCTTGCTCTAGGTCATGAGCGCCAGTTTAAACCACGTCCCAGATGACACATTCCAGGTCATCTTCTGTCCTGGTCCACGCGCACCAGTGTGCGTGGTGCACTGGGACATTCCGTCGACTGGTCTGTGCGTGAGACTAGTTCAAAACACATTCTAGTTCACGGACTAACCTGGTGAGGATGCCCCAGCACCACTGACGTACAGGTGCCTGACCTGCTCTAGTACGTCTTCTACACCAGGGCATCGCACCTCCCAGGGCGCGCCTGGGACTAGCGCGCCGCTAGCTCTAGACAGGATGAACTAGTATCTGCTGCGTACTAGTTCAGGCTTGCTGGTACACAACGCGAGCCAGGTTCGACGCACTAGTTTGCTCTGTAAACAGGGACAGAGCACCCAGCTCGTTTGCGGACCCAGTCCACATGCACTAGCGCACCACCAAGGGAAAGGCGAAAGGCGTAGCTCCGCGTGATTCTCATAGGCTCGCGTATTCTACCTAATTGTTTGTTTGTTAGTTTGTTTTATTCATAGACTGACCCAGCCGCCTTAATAGCAGCTATGCAGCGTGCAACTACTCATACAGATGCTCACACAATCCGGGGGATCAGTCTCTCCTGCAGGAGCATTTGCTTGCTTGGCTGTCCTGCACGAGAGACCTCTCCCTGTCAACCGACGGGATCTGTGCTCGCCCTCTACTCATAGCTATTCTATCTGTTCTGTCTCTTTGAACTTGTCAGGCCTTTCCTGGCCCTCCTCAACTTCTGATTGACCAAAGTCACTCGCCTACGCTGTGTATTGGAGTACAGTGCATGGGACTGCTCGAAATTGTCCTAGCAGCCCCGTCCTGATCATCGTCTTTGCTGCTTGCACTGCCATTGACGAGCTACAGAGAATGCGTTTGATATCAACGCATGGGTGTCTGCCTGCCCACATTTTCTGTCGTTCTTCTGTCCAGTCTCTGCATTCGAGCAAAATGTGCCGCACCGTTTGAGATCCATAGCCGCACTGCGCTTTGTCGGTATCCGCTTTGTTGATGGCATGGAGGTATGCGCCGAGGCCGATCTTGCCTACGCATCTGCGTGATCACAGAGCTGATGGCTCTATGCATTCCGCTGTGCAAGTCCAGTGTCGCTTTCCCTGGTTTGACCCCAAGCTTGAAGAGCTCTCTTCCGTGCTTGGCTGTCTCCCAGGAAGCCTCCCACTGACCAGATGGGTGCTTAGGATTCCGCATCGCTTGAATGGCGGCCTGGTTGTCGGTTAAGATGGCACAACGGCTGGAAGGTGCTCCCGTCGCATGGATGTCCAGCAGCATTTGTAGCGCCAACACCAAGCCTCTCAACTCCGCAGAGGCGAAAGGCGTAGCTCCGCGTGAATCTGCTTCTACCTAATCGTTAAATCGAGATTTTCATCTCCCCCCTGATTGCTAATCAATCTGCGTTTCTTTTTTGGGCGTCGGCCTTTTCTTCTGCGCCGCATTTCATCGTTAATCTCAACATTGTAGCCGTCATCCGATGACTGCATGTCATCGTCGCCCTCGGCCGCTTTCTGCTGTTGATCAACTGGCCTTGGTTGCCTCGAACTTTCAGCTTGCGCCTCGGGCTTCAGGCTCAGCTGCATTGGATGTTGCGCCCGATCTCCCCGCGTCCGCTTTGGAACACCATGCCGGTCTGCCACAACCAAAATGTGCCTGTCGCTGCTTTCCATTGCAGCCTTGTAACACATCTCAGTGGGCACTTCGGAAGCTACCTGTGTCGAGTCTTCCGCCGATTTAAAGACATAGAGCCTGTTATCCTCGCTTTGATATCTCGCGGCAATTTTCTCGGTTTCCTCCCTTGTTGTAGCTTGTTGCATGGTCGGCCGCTCTGAGGGGTTAGCAGGGTCAAAAGAAACGAAGTAAACTGTTTTGCTCTCGAGGCCGCTCTCATCGTCGGCGTTATGTGTTTCTATATTCGTGTCCGGACAGTCTGTGATTTCGGAAGTGCAAGACTCAGCGGAAAACAGGTCTGCATCGGGTGGGACTGTATATGTTTCGACCGGCTCAGGCGCCGTCTTGTGCTCCTCTGCTTGCTCGAGAACCTGGATCCTTTGGTTGAGGGCATCCCTCATCTCTTCGTGACGCTTGTTGTCGTCCTTCAGGCGCTTGTTGTCGTCCTCCAGGCGCTTGTTGTCGTCCTCCAGGCGCTTCTTCTTGTCCTCAAGCCTAGCGATGCTCTCCTTCAGTTGTTCCCCTTGCAGCCACAGAGTCGGCACTGCCACTTCCAAGCCCTCTTTCTGTGCTGTCAGTGTATTGATCTCCTCCGCGACCCTTTTCAATGATGTATCCTGTGCTTCCAATGCTTTCAATCGTTCCCGTACTTGCGACTCCTCCTTTCTGAGCTCTTTGATGCGGTCTTCGCATTTCTGCACGTCCTCAGACCCTCCGCTCAACTCCACAGACATCCTTGCGCTCTCTGGTGTGTCCGACATAGGACTTGTGCCGTAGAGGGCAATTCTTGGGAGGTCGTCGGTGATGTTCAAGTCCACGCCCAGTTCTTCGCCAAACCAGCTAAAGTATTGCGAACGAGCCACAAAGTAAGACGAGAGGCTCTTTTGTTCATGGTGATCTTCAGGCTTGTGTAATACCTGTAGGTACAGCCGCTGTCTGTCCGCCTTGGCGTGTGCGTTCCAAGGTCTCCCCCACAGTGCAATCTTGTCAGTGCATTCCGGCTCGTGCTTCTCCATATCTGCCGACACCGGGATTGCGGTGTTCATTTGAGCTAGGCACGCAGAGATTGACCGTTCTATGTCGGCATACCGATATCCCTTTCTGGTGGTTTCCAGCATTTGCCGCACTGCTGCACGATCAGGATGTTGGGCTGGATCTAGCATCGCGCGTATCGTGGGGTTCACAAATCCCAACGCGTTTGCGAGCAGCGCAAACTCGTAGAGTACAGCCTTATTTGCCGGGTCTCCACCGGGCCCGACCTTTCGAGGCTCCTTACGAATTGGCATATCGGCCTGCCTGCGGATCGCAAATAACCATAGCTGCCTGTACGCGACGTCGAAGGCAGCATTCTCGTTGTCGATGCGGATGCGAACCAGATTGGACTCGTCAACTTGTATCAGACGTTGACTATCCTGGTAGAGGAACGCTCTCTTGAAAGCTGAGCGTATGGTCTCGTCGCGGTCGCGGATCATCTTCCTCCCTTTTGCCTTGTAATGGCAGTCATTCTCGCCTCGAGGATCATCGATAAGTCTACTCATGCAATTCTTCAAGGTCTCGAAATACGTGAGGTTCCTAAAGAACATTCCGAGGCTCGGTACTTGTCCATGTCTGGTAGCTTTGCAGAGGTTCTTGAAATATCGCTTCCTTGGTATTTTATCGAACCCAGAGAAGACCTTTCCTGCTTTTATGTGGCCGCGAAGATCCGTCCAATGCTCTCCGATGGCTCCAGGTGCCATGCCTTCGAGAAGGTCGAGGCTTGAGACGTCAAATTTCTTCATGGCAGACTCATCGTTCTCAAAAACTGTGTACCAGAAACCTCTCAGCTGCTTGAGACTTGTTTCGATTAATTCCTTACCAGTCAGCATGTGACCCGGTGCTGCGAGAGAATACGTACCTCGCGACATGCAAGTGTTAGAAGCCTGGGAATCGACCCGAAAGTAAAGCCAGAATACAATGCCTCGATGTGATGCAGTCCGTTGATTGCATTGTCACATAGTGAATGTTTCGTGAGCCGTTCCATAGTCCTCCCGGCTTTGGAGTCCCGAGGATGGCCATTCAAGCGGGCAGTCCACCACCTTGCGAGCACATAGTCGGTCTCGGCCGCGTGTCGCCCTTCGTAGAGGCGAATTTTGTAGTAGAATTCTCCATCGGATGGTATCTGGGCGCTGTCGTACTCTTCTACCAGGTCGCGTATGAGGTTGCGAGTCTCCTTTTCATCGATGTCTGCACCTGAGTGTTACTTAACATCTTGAACCAGCAGTAGACAGCGAAGTCTTGCCTGCATCATACATAGAAACCAGCCAACGCTCTGGTGGATGGCGGAGGCACTCAGCTGCTCTGATTCTATGCAACCCTCGCAAGCACTGTAGCTTCATAGCGGGTGGAGGGTCAAACAGCACTTTGCTGCCGCCCTCCCGCTTCTGAGTGCTACCTTTGTTGAAATCGCCTCGGCTTATGACCACGGGTATCTGGTATTCTTCCTTCTCGTTGAAACAGCGGCCACCGCTGAAAGCCTTGCGCAAGCGCTCAACATTCTCATTGTCTAGATCCCTTGAAAATGGAAAGGTAAGTGCATTCAGCGGAACACTGGCAATGGTGATGAGGTGTCGAGTTTTTAACACATTGATCTCTTCGATTCGCTCCTGACTGGACATTGTCCTTGGCGTGCGGAAGTATCAAGGTGTTCGAACTCTGCTGGTGATCTGAGATGGCTGACGTATGAAAGCTTGTTCGTGGCCTTAGGCTTGACTCATGTCCAAGTGCCACTCTGGAGCAGCTTAACATAGGGCGCTCACTGGGTCCATAAGCACAAGTCACTAAGTGAAAGTGGCGAGTTGTGCCATTTACGGCTTATTGGACGGGCTAATGATAAAATGCTACGATGCAGCCAAAGTAAGCACCTCAGTTCTGCGAACGCATTGCCTAACACACCAACGCCATGTCCTCTTCCCAACGGCAGCGGCAGAAGCAGCGGGAGACTACAATTAACTTCGGTAGACTGGATGCCTTATCCAATCAGCCTAACACCGGTGGCGGAGTTGGAGCCATTTGTGGGGAGCCAGCAACTCCTGCGCAGCGACTTGAGGTCGTGCTCCAGCGAGATCAACCGCCCACGGGGTCAAAGCATCCGCAACGTCTAACAGATGTACTTGAGGAAACCGTTCCTCCGTATGCTCAAAGCGCACCGTCTGCTGCCGTCTCTCGAGTATCTCACAACCCGATGTGGGAGCCTCTATTCGATCTCCAGCTAGGGAAAGACCGCCAGTACTTGGTCGCTCAATCAGCAGATGAGAAGCGCCACCTTCTGCTTGTGCAAAGAATGTCCGGACCTAACATCAAGGAGAAGCTTCGATTTTTCCAGAATGTCAGCCACAGGAATATTTTCGCTGCGATTCATATCGTGGATCAAGAAAAAGCTCAGCTCGTGGCTTGGGAGTTCATGCCAATGTCATTACTGCAGATAGCTCGCAGTCGCCTTCTCAAGGAGATTGGAGTCGCATCAATACTTGGACAGGTACATGCATTGATCAACTTTGAAGGCGAACACTAATCGAGCCAAGGTCCTCGAGGGACTCCAGTACTTGTATGATCAGGGGTTCGAACATCCCGGACTAAGCTGCTCAGCTATTTTGGTCAACTATGCAGGCATAGTCAAGATCGGTATGACCCTTTGAAACGCCAAAGAGCTTCGCTAAATGCTGCTAGGTGGTTTAGAGGACTGCCAACCTTCAACGGATAGTCGTACTACTGGGATCGATACCACCCCTATGAAACGACTGACCCTCGAATTGGTCAACGGCAACTACGAAGAGAAGCCAAACTACAATATCACGAACAAAAACCTGGTCGAATCCGACAACGTATGGGATTTTTTGTTGCAATTAGACGGATGCTGCAAAATCAGCACACTTCAAAAGGTGTGATACGGAAAGTGGAGTGAAACAAGGGAGGCCATGACTAATTGTCTGTAGCACAAGCTCTTCAGCCAGGAATGTGCTCCTGTCATTTTGAAAGGCATGATATCCTATGCAAATTACTTCACCTGTTGGATCAGGGAGTACCCCCCCAAGACTGAAGAGTGTTAAGCCATGATTATCCTGATACGGGGCACTTGGTCATCAGAAATATCTGCCTAATTACTTGGTCAACCGGGGACTTCAAAGAAATGCACTGAGTCGTCCAGTCGCTGGTTCAAAATAGACGCCAGCCTTGTTCGAGGATGAGAGCTTAAACTAGCTAGAAATACGTCAGTTGGCACTTTCAAATAGCGAGCAGGTTTCCTGCGCACCTAAGATGAGAAGCTTGTGGTCTTTCTCCTTCTCTTTCACCTCATCGCCTAAGATGTTCTCCAGAGGAATTCCTCTGGCTTCGGCACCGAGTCTGTCGTCGGTGTCTTCTGCACCAATCCTTTCGCCGGACGCAATGCCGTGAATTTCTGGGTCAGTTCCAATCAGAGGACCCAAGGCGGGCACATACAAGCCCACTTTGCGTTTAGAAAATGGAATCTTCATAAACTCGGCGTTAAACAATGTGTCAAATGAGTTGAAAGACTTTCCGTCAACTGTAGCATCGTCAGTTGAAGAATCCTTTATGCTTTGCCTTGTAACTCACTGACTCGCTGGAATTCCCAGCAGAGGTGCACCCGTTCCAGACGCGAATTTTCTGATGTAGATAAGACCTTGATTTGCCGCAGGTATGGCATACAAGGTATGATGCCAAACTGATCGGCGACCACGAGGATTCTTTCATACTTGTCAACATTCGTGACTAGCCCGTGCGGTCCTGTAAAGAAAATCCAGCAATTGGAGATGCTTCTCTGCTGAGCCTGCTCGTACAAGTGCCTAGTCCATCCGTTTTCAGGTTTGATAATCAGTTCTATCTCATCTACAGGACCTGCCTGCCAAGAGACTACCGTGAAAGGATGGGACTGCAGTATTGACCAGCACCGCCAGGCATTCAGCCGCGGTACCCAGATATTTATATACTTCCCTGCCGGCACGGTGAGTGGTTGTCGCTTGAGAACGAGCTTGACGTTGACTACGTGATCATCTGAGCTAATTTCAGCGTTACACAAGCCCAAGCAATTTGGAAATATCAGCAACGTAAGTTGACCAGCGCAGACTACTAGAAATACTCCGGCGCAAACGTAGGCGTAGAATCTCTGTGATGATGGTATATGAGACCAGCAGGCATATGCGAGAACGGCGCCAACGAGCTGATGTAGTCGTAGTGCCAATTCGTATGGGACAAGTCTTAGCAATGCAGGAAAACCGGCAGACAAAACGGTGAGGGAAATCATCGCCTCGCCCAGTTAGTGACTTACATTGCAGGGGGAGATTGTTTTTGCTTATTTGCTTACAACCAGGCCTAACAGGTTCTTGCTCGTACTGAGCGGGAAGTCAACCCGGTCAATGATAGCCACTACGACGTGAAATACAGCCATGCAGAGTGACATTGTCGCTACAGAGGCGTGCAGGCGTCGATAGGTTGGTATCGCCAAGCCTACAATATCCGCAAGAAAGCTGAGATGCGGCCCGGCGTAGAGTACGATAAGGTTGATCAACGATAGTCGCCCAGCGCGCTTGCCTACGTTGGAGAGGTCTGAGAAAAAGATGAAGAGACACGAGAAATTTGCTCCCGAATACATCAGCAATACTAGAATGTCTTTCAACGGCCAGAGCTGGATAAAGTCGTGCCGCCGGAGCCATGCGATTATGCCTTTAGACGACGTAAAAACCGTGTAAAGGCGTATTACGG
This sequence comes from Tolypocladium pustulatum, assembly GCA_024340155.1. NCBI lineage: Eukaryota > Fungi > Ascomycota > Sordariomycetes > Hypocreales > Ophiocordycipitaceae > Tolypocladium > Tolypocladium pustulatum. The sequence goes on from JALHBY010000065.1 coordinate 10,011, forward strand.
TTGCTATTTTGACAACTAGCGGCGGGCAGATATATTTGACAATTGTACCAAGGAAACGAACGATTGGTTGACGGAGAGTTGAGGGTATGGCTGTCCGGATCAGAGCACTCCCACCGACGATTGCTCCTAGAGCAATCGCGTACCATGTGGTCGAGTCGTTCAGGTACGGGAATTCCATATTGGTCGCTTGTGGAAGGGTCGAGTGAGCAAGGACACAAAAATGCAAAACCAATAAGCAGAAGACCAGAACAGTACAGTGTCGAAGGGGTAAAGTCAGCGGCTGTTCGCAGCGACATATATATATATATATATATATATATATATCCAGGGAGTTCACTTTTATCCTCTCACATACTATAACAATTAGTACGTTTATGGATCGGGGGAGTTTGCCGGCTCCTTACTGTAGGTACTGTATCTGGAAAAGGTAAAGGAGCAGCGCTACCAATTATCCATGTCCGGCGCAACAGCGACCGTGAGCCTGATCTGGGTATTTCACCACAAGCTTTGGCGGAAATCGCGCCGCATTGGCATGAAACCCCGGATATTTTAGAGCAGTGCACAATGATTGACTTAGAATCAACACCCCAAAGAAACTGTACTAATAAAGGATTCAGTCCACTGCGCTTTGCCGCAATGCTTCGGTGGAAGATACCTGTGTAGCGCAGCATCAACCACTATGGCAAGTCGACAATCAAGTGACCCAGTCCACCACATCAGCACAATGTCTTGGATACTTCGAGCATGCCAAGAGTATGAGCAATGGCTTCAAGAATGGTCAGACTACGTTGGAAAGTTGACTACGGACAACAACACACTCAGACTCACCATCAAAGAGCTGGAAAGCGGAATTAAACACTTTGACGAATGCAAAGATATGCAAGAGCAGATGATTGATACGCAGAAAAGCCTGATCGAGTCTTTAAAACATGAGATAATGTCAAAGCATGACGAATCCATTGGCCCACACACGCTTCGAGCCGATCCGACGTTGCCGTTAAGCTCACCAAAGTCTTCAAGCGGGATGTTCGATCCGCCTTCGGGTACGTCGGAAACATACTCGGCAGCGCTTCTTATGGCGCTGGCTGATTCGGCAAGCACGGAAGCAGATCCGTGAGCGTTAGCGAGGGTTTAAGTCGTAAGTCTTCGACCCCAGAACGAAGCTATGATAGCACAACGTATCTAATATCGAGTGAAAGTGCAGATTGGCAGTAAGAAAGTAAAGGAGCGTATTGCGTTCCCGGAGGAACAGGGGGGGCGGGGGGGGGCCCGAAACGGGGACAGGGTTTGTGCAGGTCGCCCGAATTATCTACCCACGGCTTGGAGACGTCGCGCCTGACAAGGCGGTCCACGCGATGAGTGAAAGAATGTAATATAATACATCCAGTACTGTACTGTACCAGGCACGAGCATGAAGACGGCCGGTGCATGTATGACACTATCACTCCCATGACTCAGGATGAAGCAGGCCTCCTCCTCCATCGGTTCTGCATCCTTCCAACTGTCTCTGATATGAAGATCCCGCATCGTTGTCTGAAGCTGAGTTAGAAACGCCAGCGCCGCGTCCATATTCAAGTTCCAATCGGTTCCTGTTCAGCGTAGTCATTACGGCGATTCCCGATTCTCACGGTATACGCCTGTCTGCCTGATAGCATCTGGCTTTGAGGACCCTCAATTCCGACTGATCTTGAACCCACGATTGTATTCTTGTTAATAGCCGTGCAATTGAAGGTCGCGCACGCCGCAGACCTGTTCATCTTGCAGTGCAACCGTTCTGAGTTTCTTGCACAACGCGTGGGCCTTTTGAAGGAAAGTTCCTTGTCCCATGAAATGGTACTGCTAGATAGCAAGATGGGCCTCTTCTGTAGGGGACGAACCTAGTAAGAACCGCCGCGGAAGAGCACGATATATGCGCCCCCAAATTTTTAAATTTACTAGAGAGATAAGGGGCTGGATTTCAGCCTGCCTCCATGCCTTCACCTACCTATTAACGTAACTACTTCGCCGGCGTATTGTGAGCTGCATATCTTAACAATGCCATTCGTCCGTCCTGACCAAGCCTGACGGTATTTGATTCAATCAATGTCTGTAATTGTCCAGCCAGTACCCTGAAGGTGTCCGGAAACGCACTAAAAGTTGACATTCTTTTAATTGTTTATCACAGATCCAAGCTTGTTATTGTCGGCTTTGAATTGCTTCATCTACCTTGAGCTTCTGCATATCGTCGAGCACCTTCCTGCCGGCGTCATCGGTCTGCTGCAGCGCCTCGTTATCATCTGGTCTCTTTTTTGAACCTTCGAGCACTGTGTCTGACCAGCTCCTGAGGTCTAAGCTTGCGATCATCCCATTGAATTCGCAGCATTTTACCCTTTCAAAAGTAGTCCAAAATTGTCGCGTTTTCGTAGAAATACCCATGTGCGCTGACTCGATGCTCCAACTTGGATGGCGTTGCGCAGAGCGATGGCACCGCTTGGTAGGCTGTACAACAGCTGCATGATCGTACTCTGGAAGCGGGCCGTCACCTCCGGCAAGGGTCCAACGGGGATCCAAGCACTGGAGAGAATCAGGTTCGTTTAGTGCCAAATGAAGAGGATTGGATCCAAGTTGCCCCGCTGGGTCTTGACTCGAAATGGAAAAGTCCATCAGCTGCTCGCGATCGGACGCGCCAGCAAAGTGGACGAGAAAGTCGCCTGGCTGATTTTCGATCTTTGCTGACTGTGCTGTGTTTGTCTCGGTGGTACAGAGGAGTTCATGTACAGCGTCCTGGATCCATTTAACAAAAAATCATGGGCAAAGCGGCAGCCAGTTCTGGCTGTCGGTCGTTTTCCGCACACAACAAGCCCGGACGCTGTACTGTACATGAACTCCACTGTATACGTCAAACCACTGTTAAATAACGATCAGTATAGCTATCACGAGTAGTCTTTGAAGCATGTTGTGGCAGCAAGATAAGCCACGCCGTTTCTGGCTGCCGAATACGCCTTTCGGGGCGTCTTCAGAGTTACGAGAGCAGTAAATGGATCCTTCCAGCAGGGTAGATTCATTTAAATATGCACTAGAATCCCATCTCAGTGCTGTCCACTTCGACAGATGCAATGTCTTCGTGTAAGCACACAGATTGGCTCAGATTGTGGAAAAATGGCAACCGGACGGGACTAGAGATCACGGACAAACCATGCCGCCTTCTCGAGAACATAAGGAATGCCGACGGCCAAGCTCCCTCTTTTCTAGTCCTCATTGGGAACCGTTCAAAGCGGTTGGCGTTGACCCGGCTTCGGATCGGGAACGCTAGGTTGTGTAGTAGAAGGGGCCATGGAGACTTCCATCTGTTCCTTTCATCAGCTACGGAGTTCAAAAACAAGCCACTTGTAATCGCTGATGGCGACATTCCGTCCCATCATAGGCTACCATCAGTCTGCAGGACCCCTCGCTGTCATGAGGTTACAGCTCAAGAAGTCCCTTCTGGCACCATCGGGAGCGATGTTGCGGATATGGCCGATAACATACTTCACCGATCGCTGATGCCATTCGCCGACGTTCTCCTCCTGTTCACCCAGGATGTCGGCGGAGTTGACGCCTCAATACGCCGCCTAAATGCATTACTGAGCAAGGGTGCTGCCTCGTGCTCCCCTGTACGTCCTCGCTTGATCCTCGTAGTCACAAAAGAGGAACAGAGGCGCGCACTGCTCGCCGTTAGAGAATCTACGCGCAAGATAAGTATGACCACAACCTGCTTCGAAGATATTTTGGTCTTGTGTATGCCGGATTGTACATCCAAAACGACGAGGCGGAGCGCTGGCACGGCGGCAAACTGGGACACATTCCGCCACAAGCTTTTTACGTCTCTAGAGTTGTCACGGGAAAGTCGGCAAAGAGCAGACTTTTTATTCTCAGCGCGGCATTTTGCTGATTTTCTGCAGCACGGAGTAGCACGCATAAGTACGACTCCTTGGGACGCTTTTGACTTCGTCAAGGCTTCCCGCCTGCACAACGAAGTCTCTCCACAATTGACAACTCATTTGAAGACCTTCCTTAGATTGTTTGACTCAAGGGAAAAGGTCAAGGACATAGCCGTCCCGTGGATCGCATCGAGTTTTGTATTAGATCATTATCCACCAGGCATGCACGGTAGGTAACAAGCGGCGGTCATTTACTGTCCCCCAGCTAACAAGCTCAGAATTTAGCGCCCGCTTCGTATTCAAGGCCATGTACAAAGACCAGTGCACTCGTGTAGGTCAAGAAGCGGCGATAGATGATCAAAAGCTACGCGAACTTCTACCGGCCGATTTCGTAAGTCTCATAGAAGAAAACATGGTGGAGCAGCTCGAGACCTTCCGTCAATTGGGTTCAGCTTCAGCGGCGCATCATGCGCAGCTGCTGCGATTCGGTCCTGCTCTTGAGCAGATTGCATCCGAACATACATGTCTCTGTTGCCTCCGGCGCCGGCCGCAAATAGGCCTACGATGCAAACATTCACTCTGCCATGTATGCATGACGCTTTTCAATCGCCATGATGAAAGTGATGCGAGGCTCGTGCATATTGACCGCTGTGTCATCTGTGCAACGAAGATGGAAGGGTTAGCTATCAGGGAACAGCCACAGACTTCCACTGTTAGAGTGCTAAGTTTAGATGGCGGCGGAGCGCGAGGTATCAACGAGATCGAGTCCCTATTGGAGCTGCAAAGGCAGATTAACTTACCGTATCCGGTGATACAAAACTTCGATGTTTGTTTTGCCACTAGCTGCGGTGAGTAGAAGAGTACATTCACCTTGAGCTCATGCTAAACGACGCAGGTACCGGAATACTGCTAAGACTTTGCGACGGGTGGGACATTCAGAGCTGCAGAGCTTATTTCATGGAGACTGCCCGTCGAGCATTCGAGCCCCGAAGGTTGCTTCGGCTGTTCAAGAAGATTCCTTGGTTGTGCAAACTGTTGCTGGGTTGCTCACTCATGTTATCCGACAGCAAGTATCCATCCGCCAACCTTGATGCCTTGCTCCAAGATGAGTATGGCGCCACAAGAAGCATCATGGATTACTCGAAGGCCAATGAAACGGGAATCGCGTATGGCATAACACTGACTTCGGTTGGTGAGACGAAAACGTTTATCGCCACTAACTACAATGGCGTCGGTGAGGACCGAGCCTCCGTTGGTAAGATTTGTCTGTCCCCACACTGACGTAGCTAACAATATTAGATTACGAAGTCCTCAAGCCGAAGAACGGATTGCGGAAAATTCCACTCTGGGAGCTGTAAGTTCTTATCCGCCTTTCACGAACAGCAACTGACAGCAGGGTAGGGTGCGCTGTGCTATAGCGGCACCTTTGTAAGTGCAAGATGTGTATACAACGCAAGCACAAGGCTAACTCTCTAGCTACTTTACGCCGAGACATGTCGAAGAAGTTGGCACGTTTCAAGATGGTGGTTTGACTTTTTTTAACAACCCAGTGTCGATTGCCATAGAAGAATCAGCGGCGCTTCACCCTACCAAAGGAGAACCTAGCATTGTAGCATCATTCGGCACGGGGTTTTCCAGGCCTTTCAGCGGAAGATCAATCCTTGGTAGACTTCTAGGGGCCTTTGAAATATTAACGAATTCTACGATAAGATGGAAACAGCTGCTAAGCCATCGAAGAGTTGGAGAGCGGACCGAGTTCTTCCGGTTCGACGTCGAGTTCCAGGGCGCCGCCCCTGCGCTCGATGACGTAGACAAGATGGAAGAAGTCTCTAAGATTGCACAAGAGGCCGTGGCCAAATCTCCCACTGTAGAGCGACTGGCCAAGCATCTTCGTGCGGAGTTGTTCTTCTTTGAATTAGACAGCGTCCAGCCGCTGAGATATGGGAATGGCACTATTCTTTGCGTTGGGCACATACTCTGTCGGCTCCGGCCTGGCACTGCAGAGTTTCACGAGTTCATGAAACAGCTGCGTGAGTCGTCGGCTACTTTTGGCTTGGATGGCCGCACTCTTCCTATCTATATTACCGACTCTACCAAAGGCGCACTCAATGCCGAATTTCGACAAACTGTCAGCTTCCGCGTCTCCAGCAGACATGCGCATTTTGGCATAGAACTCAATGAAGGATCAGGCGGGTACAGAATCAGTGGTTCTCCTTTCACGCTCCAATGGCTTCTCCGGGAGCAACGACTGGAAGCAAATTTTGGCACGGCAAACCACAAAAAGCGGAAGCGCCAGGAAAGCATTTGCTTGAATGGGGGCAAGCGCCGCAGAACGGAATAGAGCATCACCATATATACTGATTCAGAATGATGCACCGATCGAATAGGATGAACTAATAGATCTTTGCTGCCTCTGTTGCACCCAGGTGGTTGCCTGCTCCTGATGTGAACCTGGCCCTCTAACCCGCATTACAACTATGAAACTCTGCGACATACTGCGTTTCTTGCGAGAAGCTCCTAAGCTAGCGTTGAACACGTTGCAGCCCACTTCTGAACAACTTCCGCCCTATCGTATAAGCCCTGTTTGTTCAAAACCCTTACTAGATGGTTGAAGGTGTTGAGAGTCGAAGGATGGCTCGATCCTAGCTTCTCCACTTGCTTGTCAACGACTATCCAATACAAGTCTTCCGCTTCGTTAAGGAGATTGCTTTGCTCAAAGACACTACCAAGACTGCTGGTCGTGTTGAGTACGGCTGGATGGTCAGGGTCTAGCGCATTTCGATAACCGGTGAGCGCCCGGTGGTACATTGTGGCGGCAGCGTCGCACTTGTTCTGGTTCTTGAGCAATGTCCCAATGTTGTGTACTACCTTGAGCGTGAGATGGTGATTTGGACCAAACGACTTTTCGTATCCAGCTAAGGCGTAGCAACACATAGCTTCAGCATCTCCCAGCCGGCCGCTAATAGCATAAAGCAGGCCGAGGTTGCTAATGGTGTTGAGTGTAAACGGGTGGTCAGGCCCTAATACCTTATTTTGGCCATCCAAAGCTTGGAGGTACCTCTCTTCTGCCTCTTCCCGAAGTTCTTCTTGCGCAGCATAGAGGTTGGCCAGACTGCTGTTCGTATTGAGGGTTGATGGGTGGTCAAGACCGAGAACCTTTCTCTTTCCCTCCAGTGCCCAGTCATACAGCTTCTCGGCTTTGTCAAGGTGGCCCTGATCCAGATAGAGACTGGCAAGGTCATTAACAACTTCAAGTGACAAGGGATGGCCGAACCCAACGGTTTCTTCGCAAGCCTCCAGTGTCTTGTGGTACAACTCCCTCGCTTCTAGAAAGCGCGCTTGGCGCGAGTAAATGTTGCCTAGACTCTTCATGGTACCGAGAGTCGACAGGTGAGCAGAGCCAAGCAGTGCTCTACGCTTCTCTAGGACATAGCAAAAGAGAAACTCGGCTTGCTTGTAGAGGCCCTGATCAAGGTAAAGGGCCCCCAGCGAATGGATAGAGCGCAGCGCTGTTGAATCTTGTTCTTCTCCTAGAGACGCCCCCTGTTTGACCCACGTCACGCACCTCTCTGCGTGTGACAACATTCGCTTTTGCTGTGTCCAGAACTCTCGGCTCACGTTGGAGGGTGTGGCTTGTCCAATCACGCTGATAGCCAGTTGTCGGTAATCTGCCGTATCAGAAGCAGTATGCAAGCATGAAACCCATCTATGGACGAGAGGGTGCAGGTGGTAGCTTCCACAGGGGCGTTTCTCAACCATAGAGTACCGGAGCAACAGCCTCATCACGCTGAGGAACTTGACTTCGCTGTTTGCCAGCTCCTGAAACCACCACCAACGGGTTTCACTCAGATTTGCTGATCGGAGCAAGTCAAACCAGAGGTCGTTGTGGTCAATGCAGGACCAGAAGAAAAGTAATCTGGCTGCATCCTCGTTCTCTGCTTGAATCGACCGGAAGATCCCCGCCCAGACCGTGGTCATGGATCCCTGCGGATATTCCAGGAGCCAGGGAGACAGGGCTTCGTCGGATGCGATGAGCTCGCCCCAATCCTTCTCGTACATTCGCAGGTAAGATGTCGCGTCGCAGCCCGTTTCTCGCAGGTACGAAGCTGCCTGTGCGATAGCCAGAGGTAAACCGCCGAGCAACTGGAGGATCTGGTCGTGGGCTGTACCATTTGTCAGTGACCGGGACTAAATCAGGTAGGCAGGCGATGCACTAACAGGGGTGAGCCAAATGCCAAGTTCCACACCATTGCTTGAAAATTGCCTTGCCCAGATCTTCATCGACAGTGTGCAACAGTTTTGAGTTGCCCAACGCTGCTAAATGAGATAAACGAGTGGTGATAAGCACTGAGCCAAGGCCGCCTGGGATGTATCTCTGGATGTAGTCTGCCTTGGCCCTGCTGTCTCCACAGCCCCCCTGGCCAACACCATCTAGGACGAGTAGCCAGTCGCTGTTGTCTGGGTGTGCCAGCCACTGTAACATGATACACACTTGCTGTTCCAAACTCAGTGCCTCGCCAGGAAACGTATTAGACGGAAGCGCGAGCGCATGCTTCGCTAAACTTTCCCGTAAAATAGCCTCCGTCGCAGAATTCAGCCAAATCACAGAACTAAAGGCGGCGTAGTGCCGTCGAGCAAAGTCTGCAGCGAGTTGTGTTTTGCCAATGCCGGCGAGCCCATACAGGACAAATACCCGACGATGCGTACCCTGGGGGACCAGACACTGCTCGAGCTCAGCGGCATCGGAGGGTCTGTCGACGAATCTAAGGTTCGCGGGCGCATCGCGCGCGCTGAACGGGCTCCGAGAGCCACAAACTACCTAAAAATTAGCTTGAGACGGGTCGTAGGGATGGACATCCTCCTCACCGGCCATGTTGCCGCTGGCAATGGGCATGTGTTTGAGTCGGTTGTCTGCGTGGAGCGATCGTCGATGTCCCAGTTTTGGCGGCACTTTATGTGCCATTTAAGAATGCACAACATGCGCAGGTGGAGTGCCGGACAACGGCAAAACGCCACGCTAAATTTGGACAGGACAGTACGTCAGGGCTGCAAGCCTGCAGCCGGGGCCCGTTTGCAAGCCCCGTTGGCATGGGCCAGATTTGGCTGAATCGGTACCCCTGCCAGAAGAAGGGCCACGTTATACTTGCAGCTCTACTCTGTGTACTGTAAGCCATTCTTAGCTCTCGGGTCGTTATCAATCATTCCACAGGACGTCCCTGAGCCAATTGCGGCCCTTTGGGTACAATGTTGAGTGCATGCTGGCGTATGGCCATCAAGGGCTGCAATGTTGGGCCGGCAAACCATGTCACCCGATACTCTCATTATTAGAAAAACCGCTTGACTCAGATAAAATGCAATTGCCGAAGTCCCAGCCACTCCGTACAGCGGAGCTCATGTGTACTGCGACGTCCGAGCCGCATTTAGCAGATGATCGCGGGTCAAGGTAGCCAGTCCACCTAGCGGGGATTGCTACAAAGCAAAATACTGCTGTAAGAATGCTGTGAATGATTGAAGAGTGTCTCTACCGCTACAGTACTATACTGACAAACTGGCTTTGAGTTAAGCAAACACCACAACACAACACTGGATACGCCTCAGTGGCTTACTTGAACCTCCTCCAATGGAATTCGCAAACAATAGAAGGCTTAGGCTCGCCCCTCACCACGTATAACACGCGACTGCGGTACGGCTGTCTCTCAGTAATATCTTTTTAGTCAATATTGAGGAAGCTATAGTACTGTACATGGGAAAGACCAATGAAAACATGAGTACCGTGGCGATATTTCCATGATCCTTTTTACTACTCCTTCACTAATTTTGTGTTGCGTAACACTCTTCTGGGCAAAGCATCAAAACGAGTGCCTCACCATCATCAGAGCCACAACTCGCCGAAACGCATAGCTCCCTGTGCCTATCATCTCTTGGCACCGATGTCGGTGGCGCCAAAGGAAGAGGACTGCGCAAGGCTTCGTGTCAGCATGATTAGATAGCTGCTAGAACTAGCGAGAACTGACCATGTTCACACTGAGGCTCTTGGAGCCTAGGGCCGATCGCGTTGTTGGATTCGTTCAACCATCATGCACATTTTCGTCACATGTACATGGGAATCGAGGGTCACTCAAGTGAACGTCAAGTTTCCTTATCGCTGGGGACGTTGTTCAAAGGGGACATCGTTTCCACCCAACCCTGTGTGACGGGGTCGTCGTAATCGATAGTATTTTCTGGCGCGGGGGACAGCTTCGGTGGTGAAGGAGGCTTGCGGGATTTTGGTCGTCGTCGTTGCCGTCTGATATAAATCGGCTCTGCTTTGGTCTTCTGTTGTAACATATTTCAAAGATCGCCGCCTGAATCAAGATATCTGAAGGGGTCCACCTGTGACTGATGTCTTCAGTGCCTCAGTAAATCTATCCCGTGATGATCAGCCGAAACAATGGGTAGCCGCCTTCCGCCTTTTGTAGGACAAGCTACGTGCGAAAATAGTATTTCTTGGCGTTCATCAAGTATACATGTCGAAGCGCAAAGAGGTTGTCGCGAGTTACAGCGTCGAGGTGCACAGGGGGGCCAGGTCAAGCCACATCCGGCTCAATACAAATTTGAGGCTGCACACACATTTTCGATGCACATGCTGTACATAGTGTACATAGCAACCCAGTTGGATATTTAGGCTAGTCGGTGCCCGTCGCATACACGGGTAAGCGTAGCGCTGTGTCTTACTTCGTGCTTTTGGTCGGCAATTTCTGGGACGTTCTGAGGCTCCTGTTTACTCATTCGCAATGAATACTTCCGAAGAACGTCAGATTGAGATTATCGACCTAACAGACGACGGTCCTACTGTTCTAGAGAATCTAGAAGTAATAGATCTTACAGGAGATATTGGCCATGACTACACCTCTGGAAAACGTCCCTTCCCTTTCAGCCTGGAATCGGCGGGCTCAGATCCCGATGCAAGCCCTGGCAATCTTGAGGTAAACGGGTTTCTGGACAGCCACGCTGATTTGTGTTTCTATTGCGCTCGTTGCAACGGACTTGTAGAAGAGACAGCAGTGTTGCGCAAATGTGGTTGCGTAAGTTTATATCTCACTCTCATGAAAGGTGAACCGCATTTGACAGCATCTTTATGCAAGCTTTATTGCGACTCATGCCATCGGAATATCATCAACCGCCGGTGCACATTGAGATATGAGTGCAACTTAACAGATCATACCAAATACGGGAAGCATTATGGAAGACAGGTCTTTGCACTGGACCGCAATTGTTCAATCTGCCAGGAGAGCTTTGGATCCAGTGAAACTATATGTCTCGAATGTGGTCAGTCAGACAGACAATAAAGGGGGTGTATTACCACTAAAGTGAAACAGGACACTTCTTCCACAAGCGGTGTTTCTGCAAATGGCTGCGTAGAGGCGGAAGTTGCCCCTTTTTCTGCAAGGTGAAACATGAGGTCGATGATTGGTGGCTGGTTCAGAGAGTCAACATATCGGTCTCAAAAGATGGGCCCCCGTGGCCAAAAAGGCAGAAAAGGGCGTGAGGATTATAGACATACCTGGGCGAGCTGTGGTGCAGCTTCTTGCTCAGTCCCAAATATAACATCGAAGCTTTTGCCTCCGACGAACTTACTGTAATAAGTTGCCAGAAGAATGTGTGAGTTGAAGTTGCGCGCTCGTACCAGCAGGGACGGCCTGCAGCTCTGTTATTCATTCTACCATTTGAGGGAATCATTCCATACACTGCTGCGAGCGTCGGGCTGTTGAACTCGGCATGAGAAGGGAGCGATCACGTGGAAGAAGTGGGCTGACACATGAATGTAAGAAGCTCACACACACAAACTCGGGCTTCAAGCGGAGTAGGCAGTACCTAATGTATTAGAGGGTTACCCTTAGTTGAACCTTATTCGCAAACTTCCATTTCTCACTGAAACTTTGTTGACACTCCATTTGCCGAGTTGTACCTCCCATGCTGAGTTCCAAAAAATAGGGGCGTTACGGCTAGGTGTAAGGTGGCGCAAAGTAGTATCCCAATCGAAGCATTGTGTACGAAACCACGCTCTAAAGTGCCTGGAAGTTTGCGATTGAGATCACCCGCCACAGACAATATGGAGTTAGTCAGGCAGAAGAGGAATATAAATGACATCCATCCGCCAACGCTCAGAAACGCACTACCCCATTGGCGAGCCTTCCAGGCAATCCTCATCCCTTTCGACAGTTGGGAATCATCCCAGTATTTCGTAGTCAAGTAGGTTGAGACACACATGATTGAGGATGTGATCAGGCAGGCGGTGCCGAGCCAGAGTATCATGTACAGGAAGCTGAATTCTGTGCACTTGGCATCATCACCAAGTTCAATGCAGCTACGCAGGGTGCCAACGGATGATCCAGTAGGCAGATACTTTGCAGCAGCGTTTTTCAGAGTGTCGGGAGCGTGCGTGGCCTCTGCGGCAATGGTGGCTGCGATCTCGGTCGCTTTTGCTTCGATGGTCGGCAGCGGATTGAAGAGCCTTCGCTCAAGAGGTATCACTTTGAACTAGGCAAAGCTCAGCACATTCTCAATTCAAGTTCGATCCGGTCTCCATTACCGAGTGCTTGAAAACGCCTTGACTGTCATTATTCTTCGAGTCTCCTGTTAAGTAGATGGTAACCCCGAGAACCGCTAACGTGGAGAGGGCCTGCGCGGCAGAAAAAATGTATGCTAAGTCTGGTCTCATAGCTGTCATGGTTGGTTTAGTTCAGCTAGAGCAGGACTCTTGGCCATCATAGCATATAAAGGTAGTGCTTAAGTACTGCATAACGGAATAGCCGGAACTTGCTGTAGGTATAGTTCAAGTCGCATGCCGTTACCTACGGCCTAATTAGCGGTAGCAGAAGCCATATCTGGCCCTGTATAATACCGACGTAATCACAGTACATGCAGTACTACTGTAGCATACTACAGTATGTACAATAGAAATCTACTTGAGTATTGCGAACAAAACGGAGTCGGCCGTTCATACGCATGCATTGGATTGGAGGGTTGCTGCGGCACGGAACAGCCTGTGCGGACTTATTGTATGTACTTAAAGACCGCTAGTACGCTTCGGCTCAAAGGCACACAACAACACAGTATGCCTGGAGCTGAGTATGAACCCCAAATGGACCGCCGCTCAGTGTTACATCATCACAAAACTCGAACATCCAGTGACCCACGACAACCTGATGGGACGGTATACCATTCAATGGGTTGCAGTTGTCCTACGGCAACGCCCATGCAAGCAGGAGGTGTCACTCACCCGCCATCAGGACTGAACTCAAGTCCTGGGACTGGAAAATTTAGTCTGTGGTATTCAAATAGTACTGCAAATTGGCCAGTTGTTCCTACAATGTCCGGGACGTCTTACCCCACGATGCCCACTACAGCATTCTATTCTGCGCCGACCACAGTCTACAGCGGAGCACCTTCTTTTGACTCACTCATACTCTGGAACATTTCTGTGTGGTCTCTACTGTGGTTGGTATTTAGGGCTTTACTTTGATCGTGGATCCTGCGTTGCCTTTGAATATTAGTATGGGTTGAAGATATGTGATAAGTTAGCCGTACATCGACAGAACGTATTGAGCAAATTGTAATAGTGTAGTAATGGTGCTCAAAGTCTGGCTCTTGACCGTCATGATTATAATAAGCCTTTCAACGTAGAGTAGTACAATATAATTGAACAGCACGTGGCACAGTACACACAGATTGATTACGCCCAGTGGCCAGCCAGCCAATAGGGCACTATTTGCTTATTGTACATTCCGCTTCCCAAGCTTTGCCATGATCTCCTAGAAGCCCATACAGCGTAACGTCCATTCCTGCTTTAGCCTCGTCATTTTCCATCTTCCTGTGGGATCTCGTGGGGTTTGTATTCTTAGCAAGCTAGCTTGAAGGCTATTCTCCAAGTGTTCAGCGTATGCAGTGCTTCTGGATCAGCAGAACGAGTTTAATTTTGCCGTGCATAACGCGCTACATAATGCCGCATTTTATCCTCCGGAAATGGCGACGCTCTTCGTCTAAATATGGACTGTCTCGCCTGCTACTGTAAGTAACCTTATAAAACCGCGCAGAAACTCAAGCCTCTTTCGATATAGTGCGCTTGCTGCAAAAATGATTTTAGCTGTACTTTTCGGTTGCGTGGCAGTCGTAAGAGCTTGCACGCCCCAAGACGAAGGGCGGTGGATTGTCCAAAACGACCAAGTGGCAATTGATGCAGCGCAATACCTTGGCACCTCGTTGAAGGAGATAGCAAAGTTAAACGTTGGGAAACAGCTCAACTGGATCTTCCCAGGCCAAACCGTCACAGTGCCATATGTATCCTCGCTTGTTCCGCCGGCAACGTGGGACATCAGAGCAGAAACAACAGGAAGCGAGACAGGTTGTCTGGCCTATCTCGAAATGAGCCCATCCACTACGCTAAGAACGCGAGTGAAAGCCACGTCGGCGGGTGAGACGGTCGAAACAGCTTCGAGACACAAATACGATATAGCTACGCCATCAACGCCCTCGCCCTCAACTCCGTCTACAGGCGCGAATACCATCGGTAGCCCAATTCCGACTCCAACGACACCTTCGAACAGGATTGAGTCAGCAACCACCGCAAGAAAATCCACTTCAGGACCTTCAGCCGTGTCACCAACCTGCGTCAAGCAAGGATCCTTGACGTGTACGGATGCGGATAACTTCGCGGCTCCATCATTAACAAAACTCCAGCCGTCGTCGATTTCAACCGCGGCAAATTGGTGCGTTGCGAGTCAAGCCGCAGAGGCCCGTGCCATAATCGACCCAGGTACACAGTCTGCCCTGGCCAAATATTTCTGTAACGAGCAGAGAGATCCTCTGAGCGTGAAAAACCCAGAATTGGATATCAGTTACCTTAGGAATGACGCGGAATACTTCTTCTCACTGCATTGGATGGGCTGGGACCGGGACTGCCCGGCGGCTGAGAACATGAATAGCACATTGTGTTCGGAAATGATGATAAGCAACTTCCGCAACTGTGAGTCCGAGTTAATTCATTCAAAGAGCAGGCTGACCTCCAGAATTAGGTAATAACGGTGGCACTGGAGGTTTTGCGGAGAAAGAGTGCGTAATATACGGGTTTCGAGGTATCGTGCCGAAGAATTCGACAACTGCGTTAATTTCAGCCTCGACAGCATCCTCCGGCGCCAGTTCCATCAGCGCGCCTTCAACCACGGCCTCCGCTGGGACGGCTATCTCTGTTCCTTCAATTACTTCTCAGACGTCCGCCACTCAACACCCACTACGGCGATAACGTGGACTGGAATAGTTGTGCCATGATGATAAGGGGAACTGCAGTCCGCTGATCTATCTGACGGGGCACCAACAACGGCTTTCCTGAAGCATTTTGGCTTCAATTTCTTGTTACTTTCCAAGCACAACGTTCATAGGGTGATTTTGACAGGTCTATGCCCTGCGGATTCGCTAGGCAGATGTATATTGCAAGTATTTGGCTTCGCGAAGTCGGATAGCGGTTATTTGATTGAAAATATATACAGTAACCCGTAGCTCAAACTGGCTTTGTTCTTCTCAATTCTAGGCTCACAATCGAGACAGTCACTTGAAAGTGCAGTTGCTAATGTCACTTTCAGAAGATCCACGCACATAGACGCTACTACTAGCTACATCTGCTGGAGATTGTATTCCACCTTTGTCTAGCTCGTTAAGCATTTTGCGATAGCAGGGCATCGAAAACTAAACTTTCATTATCTCCCGATACACACTACTAGATGGCTTGAAGCAAAGTCATTTTGAAGTCCGTAAAAGAATTCCGCAGCTCGGATCAGTATTCCGTACTTATTTCCAATTCCGTCGGAGTCTAATCTGGAGAGTTTTACTTATCATCTTCCGTCTATCGGCCGAGAACTACTGAGCAAAGCGACTCATTGAAAAGGGCAGTTTGAAACATTGCTATTGAATATGATGGTCGTTGTACTGTAGTCTCCGGTCCGGCCCGGCCTCGATTGCTTGTCTCACCTCAAAAAGAAGAACGTAGCTGAGAAAGGTACATATGCCGTAAATGCTGTATCAAGCGGCAGGTCCCTGAGACTCCTTTCGGCACTACTTTGTATTAGATAATGCTTCTTTGCAATCAATGGCACTTCCGGCCAATGTGGTTGGTGCGGTAGGGCCAAAAGTCGAGGAACGTATCGTTTCAAGAATGGCCCGTTGCTCATGAGGCTGTTGTAGCAGGATTATGTACCTGGCGGCGGCAGCGACAAATCAGGACAAGCCTGATTCGGCGGGGGTTGACCTGTTTAGCAAATTGCTGACATTGAAAGGCGGACACTCAAAGCGGACCCTACTGTACAGAGGAGAAGACGCTGATTTACGCCCACTGGACGGCGTCGAGAAAGAATTGGGACGAGAAGGTTTGTTTCGAAGACTGGCTATTTCCTCAACTGAAAGGTGTGTGTGGAGGT